>MU173066.1:5032-29045 GCA_016695475.1 Suillus decipiens | reverse complement strand
ATCCACCAGAGCCCACACTTCACGGATTGCATGCGCAAAATATCGCCAGCAATGTCAACGGTCGCTGTTTCTTCAAAAATGGTGTTCAAATGGAAGTCAGACCGCCACATGGATGCCAATGTCTTGAGCGAATACATCTTGCTAGAAACGTCGACCCAGTCCAAGGAAGGAGTCTCCGTTAAACCCTGAGCATAAAGCTCGAACAGGAATTGAATGTCGGCGAAATTTTGGGCCGCATGCCAGAAGGTTTTGCAGGCCTAGCGTACTCCAAAAGTCAGCCTATAAGAATCATGGAACCACATGAAAGAACGGACCAATACACAACAAGAAAGGTCCTTGAAATGAAGGAGAAGTAAAACGTGACATATCAACTCTGCAGGAAGCGATAATATCCCAACCGGCGTGGTTATGGTTTTAGAAGGATCCAAGACTTCAAGTTGCAGCTCCAGATTTTCAGGAATTGGCGCTACAAACCTCGACCCAGGTGTCCTGAGGAAGCGTTGGTGGCTGCTAGCGCACCCCATAATCTTGTCACAGAACGTGTATGATAGCGCCCCTCTCAGGTTGTAGCAGTTGTGTTGAAGGTTGAAACTTAGGAGTCAAAGTTGAACCTGCGTGACTAACTCCGCGGAGACCAAATGTCACATGTACGAAAGTTTTACCAGCGAAGCCTTTGGTCTTCAAGACCTACTTAACTTGAAAATGTATCAATTCAAGTTCGTACGCAACGTCGATGGACATGCAAGAAACATGTCTGTGGAAAACTTGTAAAGTGCAGAAACATTATTGCAAGTGTAGCAAATATTGATCATGACTTGCCAATAGAAAGCAGAAACAAAATAATGACTAGTGACTTTCGGCCGTAATTTATGTAATTATCTATGATAGACATAGTCTGTCCGAGACTCCGAGCACGCGCGTTTAAGACTAACGACACAAAGTTTTATAGTAAGATATTCAATTCGCTCTCTTGACTACGGTCACGATATCCTATCCTCAACCGCCAAAATGGCCTCAGATGCACTCTCAAGAGTGCTTGCGAGGTTACAAAATCTACCTGTGATGTCTCTACCCACGGATTATCCACGATCGACTGGTGTTAATAAACTCATCGAAGCCGCTCATCTAGCAGATCTTTCAGAGCAGACCTCACTCAGTCTTTTGAAACTTGCTCTTCATGCCGAGAGCGAAGATGGCGAAGAGGATGAGAATAAAACTTCTGGAACTAGACCATCGGCCTTCCATCTACTTCTCTCTGCTTTTCTCGTCCTCCTACACAGGTACACTGGTGATACAGACTTTGTCATTGGCTCCTCCTCTGCCACTGCAAGCTCTCCTTTGATTCTTCGACTTTCAGTGGAGCCTTCAGATTCATTCTGGACCATCGTACGTCGTGTTCAGCACGTCGAACGCGAGGCCGAAGCGGACCTACTGCCCTATGAGACGATCGTACGGGCCTTGCACAAGGACAAAGACGACTCTGTCGAAGCATCCCGTCCCCTTTTCCGTGTCCGTTTCTTCGATGAAACAGATCAGCCACGGGATAATTTTATCCGATCAACCAGCTTAACGTCCGATCTTACCATCTTCGTCACCCGACCACCCACTACTACACGCGCCTCGTTGGCTCCCCACATTTCCCTTCGAATCCTCTTTAACTCATTGCTTTTCACATCCGCCCGTATATCGTTTATTGTCGACCAGCTCTCTGTGCTTCTAAGGAAAGTGTCCGCTAATCCAACTGCGGCAGTCGGTTCTGTTCCTCTCTTGACGGCTGCCCAACGCGAACGCTTGCCCAACCCAACAGCAAATTTACACTGGTGTGACTGGAAGGGAGCCATCACAGATGTGTTTTCCCGTAATGCACAGAAATGGCCTGATAGGTCATGTATCATTCAAAGCATATCTACATCTATTCCCAGCGAACCGCAGACGAGGCGTACATTCACTTACGGAGACATTCGAAGAGCTTCCAACATCCTAGCGCACCACCTCCTAGCAGGTGGTGTGAAGAGGGAGGAAGTCGTCATGATCTACGCACATCGTAGTGTCGAGCTGGTTGTAGCTGTTATGGCAGTCCTTAAGAGCGGTGCGACATTCTCAGTCATAGGTACGATATTTTGTGTTTCTTTCAATTCATTTGTAACTCGAGTCAGATCCTGCATATCCGCCTTCACGGCAGATAGTATACCTTCGGGTAGCTCAACCTCGTGGCCTTGTTGTCCTTTCAGGTGCTGGAAAAATTGCGCCTTCTGTGCGCGAATTCCTATCTACAGAACTCAAAATCCGTGTGGAGGTACCCGCGCTTGAAATTTCTCCCACCGGTCAAATACTCGGAGGCGCGAACGACGGAACTGATGTCTTGAAGACGCAGATCCGTCTCGCAGAAACGGATCCTAATGTCATTTTGGGACCCGACAGCATCGGCACGCTATCCTTCACCAGTGGAAGCACTGGTATCCCCAAGGGTGTTCGAGGACGCCATTATAGTCTCACCCATTTCTTCCCTTGGATGGGCAACCACTTCCTTCTCACTGAAACTTCCAAGTTCACAATGCTGAGCGGGATCGCCCATGATCCTATCCAACGTGATAGTACGTACATGTTTTCGAGTAGATGGATATCCCCTGATAGAGTTGACATTATAGTTTTTACACCCCTTTTCTTGGGTGCAGAGCTTCATGTACCCACGGCAGAAGACATCGGCACACCTGGCCGTCTCGCAGAATGGATGGACGATAGTAAAGTTACAGTCACCCACCTAACCCCCGCCATGGGTCAATTACTCTCCGCACAAGCAACACGCCAGATCCCATCTTTACGGAACGCATTCTTCGTCGGTGACGTCTTAACCAAGCGCGATTGCCTCCGCCTTCAAGCCCTTGCCACAAATGTGCAGATCATCAACATGTATGGTACAACAGAGACACAGCGCGCTGTATCTTACTTCGCGATTCCACCCTTATCCGAGGACCCGACTTTCCTTGCCACTCAGAAGGATATTATGCCGGCTGGAGAGGGTATGATTGACGTACAGCTCCTTGTCGTCAACCGCAGCGACAGAAATGTTCCTTGCGCAGTGGGAGAGGTGGGAGAGATTTATGTGCGATCTGGAGGTTTGGCGGAGGGATATCTCGATAGCCAAGCCACCGCCGAGAAGTTCGTTCGCAATTGGTTCTCTCCTTCCACTTCACCCTGGAGAGACACAATTTTGCATCCGCCTCAGGGCCTTGCTGGGCCCGAGTCACGTCATTGGAAGGGCATCCGTGACCGGATGTACCGTTCGGGTGATCTTGGTCGGTATCTCCCCGATGGGCGTGTTGAGTGCACAGGACGTGCAGATGATCAGGTCAAGATCCGTGGTTTCAGGATTGAGCTTGGGGAGATCGACACGTTAATGAGCCAGCACCCGCTTGTGCGGGAAAACGTCACACTCGTACGGAGAGACAAGGACGAGGAAAAGATCCTCGTCAGTTATTTCGTGCCTCTGCAGGGCTCGAAGTTGGATGGCTTTGCTAGCGAGCTCACGGAAGATGACGGTGACGAGAAGGTTGATGCCAAGAGTCCGAAGTATAGACGGCTCATCAAAGATATTAGAGAGCACCTCAAAAAGAAACTGCCTAGTTACAGCATACCATCATGTATGGTTGATCATTGCGTTGCTCCACTTCCTTTACTTAACTCTCCTTCTACAGTGTTCGTTCCGCTGCATCGCATGCCTCTCAATCCTAATGGCAAAATAGACAAACCCGCACTTCCCTTCCCCGATACGGCACACGCCCACGCTGTGTACTCCGATCCTAAAAAGACTGTTGACGGGCGCACAGCGAGCCCCACCGAACAAACCATGCGCACCATCTGGGCTAGTATTCTGCCGAACGCACCCACGCCTATCCCCCTCGACGAAAGCTTTTTCGATCTGGGCGGCCACTCCATCCTTGCCACGCGCCTCATTTTCGAGATCCGTAAAATCTTCGTTGTCGAAGCTCCACTTGGCCTCATATTCGACCAGCCGACTATCACAGGCCTCGCTTCGGCGCTAGACGCGCTTCGTGATCCGGACTTTGGTATCGCTTACAACGCCGAGACGCGCCCTGCGACCCCTGTCAAGGCGTCTGCGAAATTGAATTCTGCTGTTCAGTATGGACAGGACTACGAGACGCTCGTTGAACAGTTACGACCCTCGTACTCGCCGATATCTGAGGATTTCAAGTCGGGTGCTGTTACTGTGTTCTTGACCGGTTCTACTGGTTATCTTGGGGCTTTTGTGTTGCGTGATCTTCTCCAGCGCCTTGATAGGGTTCGGAAGGTCATCTGTCTCGTACGTGCGCCCAGCGCCGAACAAGGCGTGGCGCGCCTTCGAGAAGGGTCCAGTGATCGAGGCGTTTGGGATGAAGAGTGGCTCACTTCGGGTAGACTCGAGGTGGTGGTTGGAGACCTTGGCCTTAATTTGTTCGGTATGGGTGATGAAGTCTGGTCACGAGTCGCCGCTGAGGCGGACGTCGTCTTGCACAATGGTGCTCTGGTGCGCTAATCTACTCTTTCGCATGCATACATTGATATCTAATGATGTGTTGCCCAGGTGCACTGGGTATACCCATACGAGAGGCTTCGTGCACCGAATGTGATCGGTACCTTGACTGCTGTGGAACTCGCCTCGACAAACAAACAGAAGCTACTTGTTTTCGTTTCATCGACATCAGCGATTGATACCGAGCACTATGTGCAGTTGTCTGACTCTCTGGCACAGTCTCGAGACTCGCGGAGAGGTATTCCAGAAGATGATGACCTGGAAGGTGCAAAAGTGGGTCTCAAGTCCGGCTATGGCCAGAGCAAATGGGTATCAGAGAAGCTGCTCTTTGAAGCTGGTAGAAGGGGTTTACGGGGCCATATCGTTCGGCCCGGTTATATTGTTGGCGACTCGCACACTGCAGGTATGGAAACTATCCTTTTGTGAGATGTTGACAGATTGATTGTGGGACCTCATAGTGACCAACACCGACGACTTCATTTGGCGCATGGTCAAGGGATGCGTCCAACTTGGCCTCGTCCCAGATATCAACAACACTATAAATATGGTGCCTGTGGACCATGTTGCTCGTTGCACTGCCCTCGCTGCTGTGGAGCCCCTGCCAAACGGTGCGCAAAGCGTACTGCACATCACTGCGGTACCCCCTCCGACATTCAACACGATTCTCTCGTCGTTGGCTGAGTACGGGTTCCCTACACAGCAATGCGAGTATCTTATATGGCGTCGCAAGCTGGAGCAGCACGTCATGGAGGTCCAAGATAACGCCCTCTTCCCCCTGCTCCATTTCGTCCTTGATGACTTACCCACGAGTACGAAAGCTCCGGAGCTTGACGCCACCAACACTATGGCATTGCTGCGCTCCCAAGGGCAGCAGTGTACATTCACCGTTTCGGATCAGCTGATGGGGAAGTACCTTGCGTGGCTAGTCGGAGCGGGTTTCTTGCCAGCGCCGTCTTCGCCGACACCAAACAAGACATTGCCCCGGTTGGCTAGTGGTGCTGTGATCAAAGCTGCAGGTCGGAGTGGTGCTTGAGTGGCAGGTTGGATATGCAATTTATTCATGCTGTTTTTGGTGTTTTCGTGTGAAGAACGACGAGACTGTCGTATTGCCTCCTTTGAGTCGTTCTGCGATGAAAGTTGTAAGACGCAACATTCACAAGTCGGCATCTGGTGAGCATGTGATCGGTCGTTTGTCTACCCGTGGTCCGTGGATGACCTTTTGGGCTAAACCTTGTCGAGATGACTTGGGGACAAGACCAGATATAGACATATTGATAGGGTGTTTGGTGTTGGTCTCTTGCTTCGCAACTTAGGTTTGGGCATCGACAACGAACGTTTTGCTTGCAAGTTGCAACTCCAAAGCATAATTGTTCCTACACGGCATCGCTACCCGAGGACTCCACTTAGTATTGGCGCCACCAGGGATCTGAGATTTTCATACTAGGGAAGATAATTGGAAAGTGCTTATTTCATCGCTCTTAGTCCTCTTTCTCACTTTCCACTCAGGTGCTCTTGGCACCGATATTGCAATAATTCAGGCAGCCGGATTCATGCACACGCGATGTATCGCTGTATTGAATGAACTATAATCCGTTTGGTAGTAAGTTCCAGACTAAGTGCGGTTTGCGAGAGCTCGAAGATTAGCATATCGCCCGCGGACTCGGAGAAGAGCAAACTTGAACAAGAGGCTTGAAACCCTCGAGAGTAGTGGATGACGAGAAAGGCGCGTTGTCCAGGTCGTATCTATGATCCGGTTCAGCCAACAGACCTATTAAACTGATTCATAATAGATCCGGGTGCCAATAACCAGACTAGTGCGCTGGAGCCGTGGCACTGGATATAGACAACCTTGGCACCATAACCCCCGAAGCAAACGCAATAACTGTCAGAGGCTTTGCTGGCAAAGGGTCAGCATACGGTGGAGCGAGGGACTTATTCCCCAGAGAGGAGCTCCGGATCGTCTGCTTGTCAAGGCGAATAGATAGTTACATGCACCTGGTTCATCACAACATGCTGCCATCGGCTCATTCCATACTTGAAAAGGAAATAAATGTAGTGAGCTTCAAGAGCAGCAATGCAACGCTGCAGTAGGGACCCTAGGTGAGGGAGTAGCAGCCATGCAGCACCATAAGTTAGTCAGCGACTCAGTGTCTTTCAGGTTTTGTCAATACCGTACATGCTCCGTGACGACGTGCAGGCACATTGTCGCAGATGCACGACTCCAGGGCACATAGTAATATTATCTACTCACCAATTCCAAATGAATCTCACAAAATGGCGAGTGCCGGTGCAGACCTCTAGGTATCGGAGATTCGGATCATGCGTTATTAACCAGTTAAATATCTCAGAGGCGCTGTACGTTAACCGACGTCATACATATTGTACTAAAAGATACCTGGACATGTCTAAAGATAGATATGTGATCGATCGATAACTTACTTTAGCCTATTTTAACTTCACGGGCGAATGGAACGATTTGGCTATGTACACTTAGCTACAGAAATCCGCATCCGATCCATCAAAGAAATTTGACCAACCTGGATTACGTTGGATCGGCATATCGGATGAGCGCGGTATTGAGGAACAAGTTCGCCTAATATGTTGCTCGATTTTCCACTCCCAAAGTCTTTCATCCATAATGCCTCATCGATCTTTTTAGTCTTTTCAGTCATCGAGGCGTACAGGACATCCTTATCGTCATCATCTCGCTCACACACTAAGATATTGTCACCCTCATTCGAATCATCGGCGCTGTCCAACTCACGCAATATACCAACTAACATTTTCATACATGACGGACCTTGAGATCGTCCATAACGAAGCAACGGAAAAGTATCTGCGGATAGCTTCAATCTCCATTGCATTATATGAGTATGTTTTCTTTCCAGCTACGCCGCAGTGGTCACTCTCATCACTGATTTTCTTCAGTTATATCATCACTCTTCCCGCAGAATGGCGGTTTTACAAAAGCCAGACGTCTCTTTTTCATCTCCGGTATGTATTCACATACTACGGGCATTCGCGTATCTCAACTCATAACCGCAATCCATCAGTCTTGCCTGCATCTTATTCGTTCTCATACGGTACGTCTGTCCTCGTCCCTTCGTGCGACTTTCTCGCTGACTTTTATCAAGTTATGGTAGTATCACCGTCATGGTACTCAGTAATTATGGTGTCTTCTCCACCGGGTTCACCCTTGAATCATGTAAACATTACTATATGATTTCACCTATCTTTAAAGGTCTGTCCTGCCCAAATTCACCTATTAGGACTCTATTCACCACGCTGCAGTTATACAAACTATGATATCACAGGTCATCTTAGGCGTCAGGTATGTCTTGTGAGCAGCCAGCTGTACAGAATTTTATATAGTTCAGGACATTCAATATTGCAAGGAGGAATAGGCGGGTAGGAATTGCACTGGTGGTGCTATACTTTGTTTCAGTTTCGGTGAGTTGTTGCGATACCCGTGTGACATCTCTCTTACCCGGTTTAGCTGGAATGGTTCACCAATATGTTCAACCGGACACGTGAGCTCTAGCATATATTTTGATCTCGAGTTCATGCTGACATTAGAACCAACAGCTGTCGTTGTTCATGTACGTCTATGTTCCTCGTTACAAGATTCACACAAATAACGTGGTTTTTAGGGAAAGTAAGCAGTGCCTGTACCGATGTATTGTTCAAAACCTCATGAAACATAGTTGTACTCCAGGAAATGCTGGTAAAGTGCTGTCGGCGTGGGTGTATTATACCGTCGCGATGTTGTACGACCTCGTAGCGTTGATCGTCTCCACTGTGTATCTTCTGCGGTACAATCCTCTCAGCAGCAGGTGCATATACCCTCTTTTTCTGTGATTAGAGCCACTCACATATTGTTAGACTGGAACAGTTGGTACGGGTGTAAGTCCCTCATAGTCACAAAGTGATGCAGTGTCACTCATTGTGCTCAGCCTGATCTATGACGGCATTGGATATTTCGTCGTGCTCACAGGTAGGTGCGCTCTATCTGAGCTTGGCATGCACCACTGAGCGGCATTTCATTAGGATCGAATATATTCAACATCGTCCTTTATCATACATCCGATATCCAGACCCAGGTATGGTTTCCATACCATGATTCATGGAAGTTCAGTGCGCTTATGTTGATATCATCTTATTAGGCAGCGGGGTAAGTTTTGCAACGTACATCGTAAAGTTGCTCACCGGACATCACCAGGGCATCAATAGGTTTTGTCGTAATATGGATTATGAGCCAACGGATTCTCATCCATCTGCGAGGTACGCACCACTCCAGAGTTTCACTACTCTCACGCTGATGCTCGCAATTTCGTCCCGTAATTCCTCCACTCCCATTACATACATAGAACTGTCAGAAGCAGAGACCAGGCGTTTGGACAATGTAGTCGTCGTACGTTCGCCGCCAAACGCTCGGGATGAAGCGTCCGATCTCCGATCTCCGCTCACTCCCAGACACCACGTTGATCCTGAATTCGGATTCAAATCGTCTGGCGATGTGCGTACAAATGACATGGAACTCGACATATGTGCACGCATCAAGCCTTCAGTGACGGTAGACCACACAGATGAACGTGGACTTACCAGTTCGTGGGGTAATCCGATGGAACAACGATCCTGGGCGCGATGAAGCTGATGTACAACTTTCGCGGTATTGTTTCGAAGACCGGACATGTGCACCTTGCCCATAAATAATGCTCTGTAGAAGTAGAAGGAAATCTTCTTCGATGTGCACGAAATGAAACAATAGTCCTTTGTCGAGCTGCGAAGGGCGGAGTGCAGAAGCATATTTAATTTCATCTGGCCCGTGTTGACGGAACTCAGGGCTGAAGCCTGCGCAGGTACTTGGTAAGATGATATGTATGTGTTTTTTGAGGGCTGTAAGAATGTCAAGTACTACTACAGAGACAAATGAGACGCGCCGGATGCACACTCTCCTCCGAAAATTCATCGATTCGTCCATTTTGAAATACTCTACGTGTCATATCATGGATATAATCTTCTGATTCCTTGCTTCTGTTTTTACATTGAGCCTAGGCTACGTGTGGCAGGATCATTGTATATATCCGAGACTGGACAGTATGTGTTCCTCGCAGATGTCAAAACTGTACCTTTCAAGGGCGAGCCGCTTCAAGTACGACGGTGGTTATCAACTTTTATTTACACCAGTGTAGCGGTGTCCTTTTTTCGCTGGCTATTGAAATCCCTCGATTCTGACTTGCGCGAGCGCTGAGGATAAAGTGACAACAGTGATGAGCCGAAACTCGTCCCGAAGCGCTTATTAGGCATCAGGGCGCTAGAAGTGCCTAAACTTGGTCATTGAGCATGGTCAGGCACATATAGTAATTGCTGCAAGACTTGCTGGCTTTACACGAATATTCTACCGAACATGTCCGATATAGTACGTGTGCTCGACCCGGAACATGTTTAATCAATTCCAAAAGTGTAGAAACACCGACGTACCGTACAAAAGCCGCCATGTGTGCTGACTCGTCCTCGATGGTCTTGCTTCCAAGTTTTTTCCTTCTGTCCATCGGCTCATCGTCTCTAGGCATCGTCAGCCTGCTCTGACATACATACCCGCCTCTATCTATAAAGACTAGAATTAGGGCCGGACTCGGACTCGGAACTACCTCAACACGCCATGGAACGGAATTTGGTTTTAGGTAGCTCGACCTCTGAGAAATATTTTCGAATAGTGTCCGTATCCATCGCGTTTTACGAGTAAGCATTCTTTTCTTTTATTGGCCCGCAATGACCATCGTGTTCTGAACGACACCACGTTCAGTTATATCATCACGCTCCCCGCCGAATGGCGGTTTTACCGAAACCAATCGTCCATTTCTCGTATCAGGTATAGTATAGACTCAACAGATATTCGGCTGCCGTTGACGAATCCCTACAAGCCTTTCCTGCGTCTTGTTTATTCTCATACGGTATGTCCCGATCGCTCTCTGACGTGCGGTTCTCTTTCGTTTACATATGTTTCATACAGCTATATCAGCGCCTTGGTCATGATACTCAGCAATTATGGATATTTCGCGACCGGCTTTACACAACAGACGTGTCAGTATTACTATCTCGTGGCACCTGCCCTCAAAGGTTTGTCCCGTCGGTGTTCGCTTATTAGGACTGTATCGACCACGTTGTAGTTCTGCAATCTATGATATCCCAGGTCATCCTAGGTGTTAGGTATGTCCTGTCCATCTTTCGTGGGTGCGCAGACTTGAACGCCCCGTAGGACATTCAATATCGCAAAGAGAGATAAGAGGATAGGATTCGCACTGTCGCTGCTATACCTTGTCTGCACTTTGGTAGGCTCTTTTCTCAGGCATATTACCTTTTCTCTTACATGTTCAAGTCGGAATGGTTCACCAATCTATATCACCGGATCCGTAAGTACTGCCCTATATTCCAACCCTTGGTTTGCACTGACCTTTCGAACCAACAGCCGTCGTCATCAATGTACGTCAGTTTTCCTCACAATGAGACCTCACGAACGTTGTTCCTTTTCTAGGGAAAGTAAGTGATTCCATCGCCGCCGTGTGGGCTGTCCAGATTCAGACTCTCATGAACCATAGCTGCACCCCGGTAGATTCTGGCAAGATGTTGTCTGCCTGGATCTTTTACCTCGCTGTGATGTTGTATGACCTCGTGATGTTGACGATTTCTACCATACATCTTCTGCATTACAACCCTCTTAGCAGCAGGTGCGCCTTTTCTCTCCTTTGTCTTTATGTTCATCAAACAATTGTTGCTGTTAGAGTGAGTCGATTGGTGCGAGTGTGAGTGCTTTGCTATTGGTAGAGTTGGTGCACGTCACTCATCATCCTTAGCCTGATATATGACGGTATTGGATATTTTATCGTGTTGTCAGGCAAGTCTGCTCTGCCTGTGATGATCGCCCCACTGAAAGTTAAGTTCCTCAGCGACGAACCTGTTGAACCTCATTCTTTATCATACGACCAATTCTGAGACTCAGGTACGTAGGCCTTTTTCGGATCCGCTATGGAAGTTGATAAAATTTATGTTGCCTCGTTCCTATCATCAGTCCGCGGGGTAAGTTTCGCATCGTCTGCCATCAAGGAAACTCAGACTGCTCAAAATGCTTCATCAGGGCGTCACTGGGTTATGCTGTAACATGGATCATGAGTCAACGGATCCTCATAAATATACGAGGTGGGCACCGCAGCTCTCCAGAGGTTGATTGATCTTCCGCTGACGTTTGCAATTTTCATTTGTTCCGTTCACCTGGCAAAGAAATGTCAGAGCCAGACCCTCGACGCTTCGAAAGCGTGGTCGTCGCGCGTCCCACGCTGCTGAGCAGCACGCGGAAGAACGTGGTGTCCGGTCTCCGGTCGCAGTTCGAATCAAAGGGCCACTTTAAAAACTCTAAGAGCCCCATCGATCCGGAGTTCCCTACTCGCAATGGGCGTTCTGACGATGTGGAACTTGATGTACATGTGTGCGTCGAGCAATCGGTGAAGGTAGACTATGATTATGAGCCTTCAAGTTCGTGGGATAAGCCGACGGTGGAATGATTCTGGGGGCACTAGGGCCTATGAGGTCATGCGTTCAGTTCGTGCAGATCTGAAGAGTTGGATATAAAATATAGAATTAGAGACTAATCATGCGGTTTCAGTGGTGGATGAGTTACAGGCGAGGGGCTTAGTTAACGTTTTACGTTTTAGTGATATCGCCATCTAAATATACCATCTGCATTGCTATCAGGGTTATTTACCCTGTCTACGTAACTTCCAACTTAGGGTTACATACATGCTACAGTTCAATTTGTAAGGATTAAGCATCACATTTTCTGTCTTGGGAGCGCGAGGGTCGTCTTCGACTTCCCGGCAGTTTCAGTCTGGCAGTCTCTGCGCCGTCCCCGCTCCTCACTGCGTTCATTTCGCGTTTCCTATCCTAGCTTCATCGTCACCCCAACCCGTTGGCTGCCACGTCGCGCGTTCTCTATCATGGCGCATCCTCCTAGCGACTTTTTTGAATATACGTCAGGGCGGTGGATGTAAGTCTCACACATGTTATTCTATGGGGTACATATCTAACCCGTAATTAATATGTCCAGCTTCAACGATGACCTTCGCCACGCGGAGCGCAGACGCGCCTTCAAAGTCGACGAGCTACGTCGACTTGCAGCAGAGGCCGTCAATCGCAGTCCTGCTGATATCGTCCGCCTGGAAAAACTAACCGAGGGCGGGTTCAACCGCACCTTCCTCATTACCATGCGGTATGGCTTCCGAATGGTGGCGCGTATCCCGTACCCGGCTACGATTCCCAAGTACTTCGCCGTCGCTAGTGAGGTGGCTACCATGGCCTTACTCCGCTCTCTTGGGCTGCCTATACCCGAGGTATACGGATACTCGCCTACGCCGGACAACGCGGCAGAGACCGAGTATATCCTCATGGAATTCGTACAAGGCACCAACTTGAGCGACGTATGGTTTGACCTTGAGCAAGGCGACATCGTTTCAATCTCGCGCCAACTTGCTGAACTCGAGTCGAAGATGATGTCGATTGATTTCCCGGTTGGCGGAGGCCTTTACTATACTGAAGACTTGGAGAACGCACCCGGGGGCGCCTCTTGGCCTACTAGGCCGGGCGTCGCACTAGAGGACAAGCGTTTCTGCGTCGGCCCAGATACGAGTCTGCGTCTATGGTATGGTAGGAGATTACAGCTCGACTTAGATCGAGGACCATGCGAGCCTCTCCTTACCTTTTTTTATTACTCCCTTGACCTAACTGATAACTATAGATGAAAGTGCCGAAGCAGCCCTCGTAAGAGGGGCCGAAAAGGAACTAGCTTATTTACGGCGGTTCGGTCGACCGCTGTTACCGTTCCAGCGCGTAAGGAGGGAGGCTTACAAGTACCAGAAACAGCCGCCATCAGATCACATTGAGAACCTGGACCGCTATCTCCTCATCGCGCCATCACTCGTCCCCAGGAACCCGGCCCTCGATCATTTCCGCATCCGCCATCCCGACCTCCAGCCGAGCAATATCATCGTTTCTAGGTCGCCCGACTCTAACTTGCACGTCGTCGGCCTGATCGACTGGCAACACACCTCGATCCTACCCCTGTTTCTCCATTCCGGTATACCCCAACAGTTACAGAACTACGGTGATATCAACTCGCAATCTATGACACAGCCTTCGCTACCGGAGAAGCTTGATGACTTAGACGAAACTCAGCAAAGCAGAGAGATGGAACTTTACCATCGCCGCCTCGTCCATTACCACTACGTCAAAAACACGGAGGAGTACAACGAGCTTCATTACGCGGCATTGACGGACCCCATGGGCGTGCTCCGCCGCCGCCTCTTTTGCCACGCCAGTGACCCGTGGGAAGGCGAAAGCAACGGAAAACTGGAAGACGCTCGCGGGGGGAGACCCGTCGTGTCCTGTGGTGTTCGACCCCGATGACGTACGCGAGACGATGAGGCTGAATGCAGAGCAGGAAGAAGCGGATGAGACTCTAGAGGCGTGCCGGGACGTGATCGGCTTCGGACCGGAGGGCTGGGTGTCTGTCGAGCACTACGAAGAGGCCATGGCAATCAGCAAGAAGCTGAAGGAGGATGGATTGGCGGCGGCCGAGTCGGACGAGGAGCGGGCTCAAATTGCGGCACACTGGCCCTTGGACGACATGGATGAAGAGGAATATATGTAATGAATGGTACGAGTGTAAGTCCCTTGCTACTGGTAGAGTCGATGCATGTCATTCATCATCCTTAGCCTGATACATGACTTCCTACTATCAGTCGGCGGAGTAAGTTTTGCATTGTCTGGCATCAAGGAGATTCAGACTGCTCAAAATGCTTCATCACGGCGTCACCGGGTTATGCTGTAACGAGCCAACGGATCCTCATGAATATACGAGGTGCGCACCGCTCCGGAGATTAACTGCTCTTCCGCACGCTTGCAATTTTCATTTGTTCCGTTCGCCTCGCAAGGAAATGTCAGAGCCAGATCCTCGACGCTCCGAAAGCGCGATCGTTACGCGTCCCACACTGCTTAGCAGTACACGGAAGAACGTGGTGTCCGGTCGCAGTTCGAAACTAAAGGCCACTTTAAAAGCTCTAAAAGCCCCATCGATCCCTCCTACGTCATCTCGCAATGGGCATTCCGACGACGTGGAATTTTATGTACGTGTGTGCGTCGAGCAATCGGTGAAGATAGACTATGGTTATGAGCCTTCAAGTTCTTGGGATAAGCCGTCGGTGTAATGACTCTGGGGGTACTAGCGCCTATCAGGTCATGCATATACTCGTGTCAGTGCTAGTACTATGTTTCGTGCAGATCTGAAGTGTTGGATATAGCATGCGGAATTAGGGACTAATTATGCAGTTTCAGCGGTGGATGAGATGGGCTAGTTAACGTTTTACGTTTTAGTGATGTCATCATATTTATACCATCTGCATTGCTATCAGGGAGCTTCTATGTAGCTTCCAACTTAGGGATGCATGCCACAGCTTGTAAGGATTAATATCACCAACGAGTCGGAATGACAGCAATCACTACTTACGAGACCTGCAGTAGGAAGTTGGTAGGAAGGCGAGACTGGTTTAAATGTTGTGCCCGATGTGCCATAGGCATATTATAGATGCGCACGTGCACATCAACCCCCTGAAAGTCTTACCGTTCCCAAGCACCGTCGGATCACAAGAAACTCGGCGATTCGGAAGTGTGCTATGCACGGTCGGTTGGGCTATTTATGTCAGATGCAAACAAGTATACGGCTGAACCCCAAGTCTCTTCCCATCTCGCTCAGTTCTCAGTTACCCCACGCACCGCTCACCCCAAGATCCACTGCGGGATGTGTTACAACATCGCGCGTGTCCTGCAATGAACAAGTGGAGTGGTGAGGATCCGAGGGCCAGATGACCTCGAGTTTAATCCGAGCGTATATAATAACATAGGCACTCTTCCCAGTGGAAGTCAAGTCTCACAATTTTCTGCCAACAGCAAGTATAATGGGCATTGCCGAATCAGTTCAGAGAGCGACTCGTATTTTCAAACAGGTTTGTGACTTCCAGAGCAAGCGACGATGTTCTTTTGCTAGCTATCTGTATGAGGACAAAACGTACCGGACTGTTGTCATCGAATCCTTCGACTCCAGACCAAATCTGCGGGACCGTGATGAAACCATAGTCCCACTCTCCCAGTCAGCGAAGGAGGTGCGCTGCTAGGCGTTTTCCACACTGAACAACTTCTTCGATATCAGGCCAAATCCGCGGGACTGACAAAACCATGGTCCCACTCTCCCAGTCAGCGGAGGAGGTGCGCTGCTAGGTGTTTTCTCACTTGTCAACTTTCATGAGAAAAAAATGAAACTGTCCTTTGATGGTCTCGTTGATGCGACGTCGCGAGTTCCTTTGAGCAGATGGATACGCTGGTGGTCGAATAGTAGATAGCCACTTAGGGTGATCATGATGTGTTCCCATGTTTTGACATAGTTCCCCGCATTGACCAGTCGTGGATTTGATAGGTACAATAGAGGCCGCATCTTGTACGACACCGTGCAAGGCGGCCATATCCTTCGCTCGGAGTCCTTGCGGGTTTACGCGGTAATAGTAGAGATTTACTTGTGAATACAGAGTCTGCAGACCATCTGATTTGGGTACCATTCCTTGACAACATTTCCCCGTTCCTTCAGAACGTGTCTGCAGAATCAGTGGAGATGAAAGGGAATCGTGGCGCTAGAAGCTTCATTATATCCACATGTTCCCCTTGATGCTGTGGGCCATGAGTCATGAGTCATGATGGTAGCTGGGCGCACATGCAATCTCAACATGGTGAGGGTGTGGAGTCCTTCGATTGTCGTACAGCAAGTGCCAAGAAGTTCACGGACACATATAAGATGGATAAGGTGCGTTGATCACAAAGATTGATTGACACAAAAGACCGAGTCCTGAGATACCTGCTTACATAAGCTGTTTGGTCACTAGCGCCTAGTTACCGAGTTAGTCCATAACGGTTCTTGTTCTTGCACTGCCAACATCATTTGCGAACCGGGACCAACATGCTGCTTTGCCGTAAGGTTTTACTATGTCCGGTCGATAGATCTGGCTATGCTCCCCTTTCTAATATTGCGTCTTCAATCAGCAGTTTTGGTACCTAGAAAAGCACTATGTGGATTTTCTATTCGTTTCGCCTCCCTTCCCTGCGGTCGAGTATTCGCGTCATCGATTTTCCTTTTCCCGTTTCTTGCTAATCGTTTGGATATCGACCTCCTCAATCCACCCTGCTGCTAACCGTATATAATTACCCCCGCCTTGATTTGCACTTTAATGGAACAACGTGCGGTTGTTGACACCCAAACCTCGGACAAGTATTTGCGAATTGCGTCCATCTCTATTGCATTGTACGAGTGAGTCCTTTTCTTCTTTTGATGGCCCCGTAAAAGCCACTGTCCTGATATTCTGAACGATATCTACTTTCAGTTATGTGATCACACTCCCCGCAGAATGGCGGTTTTACAGAAGTCAATCCTCAATTTTTCAACTCAGGTACGCGCATATTCCCATTTACGTTTCACTATTGACAAACACGTTCAGTCTTGCCTGCATCTTGTTCATCCTCATACGGTATATTCTGTCCTCATCCCGTCATGAAAAAGATTTTTGCTCACATCAATAATGCAGCTATGTTAGTATTGCCGTCATGCTGGTCAGCAATTACGGAGCCTTCGCCACTAGCTTCACCCAAGAAACTTGTCAACATTACTATATTGTGGCGCCTACCTTCAAAGGTCTGTTCTGTCGATGTTCACCAGCTAGGACTCTACTGACCACGCTGTAGTTTTACAAACGATGGTATCGCAAGTCATTATTGGTGTCAGGTATGACATATCGCTTTTTTGTGTCACCAGCTATACAGGAATTTCCCCTGTCCAGGACATGGAATATTGCAAGGAGAAATAGGCGGGTAGGAATTACTGTAGCGCTGCTATTCTTCACCTCAATTACGGTGTGTTCCTAAGGTGCAAGCCTAATATCTGTCACTCACCCCGGTTTAGCTGGAGTGGTTTACTAATATGTTTGACCGGATCCGTAAGCTCTGGCCTATATTTCGACCCTGGTTCGCACTGACCTCAGAAACACAGCTGTCGTCGTTGATGTATGTCAGTGTTCCTCACAATAAGACCTCACAAACTTTGTACCTTTTCTAGGGAAAGTAAGTAGTTCATCCACAACCAGTGTGGGTTGTTCAAATCCTCATGAACCATAGTTGTAGCCCAGGAAATGTTGGCAAAACATTGTCTGCCTGGCTTTACTATATCGCTGCGATGATGTATGACCTCGTGATATTGGCAATTTCCACCACGCATCTTCTGCAATATGATATTCTCAGCAGCAGGTACATATCTTCTCCCTTCTATACCTTCAGAGTAGCTGAATCATTGTTAGGCTAGAACGCGTAGTACGGGTGTAAGTCCCTCGCTCCTCAATGACATGGCGTCGCTCATTGTACTCAGTCTGATATATGATGGTATTGGATATTTGATCGTGCTGACAGGCAAGTAAGTCCCGTTTGCACCAATTACCATTCTAACGTTTCTTTAGGATCAAACATATTGAACATAGTACTGTATCACGAGTCTGATGTTCAAACCCAGGTAATTATATCTATCTTCCGTACGCCGCGGGAACTTACTGCGTTATCTATCCGCTTCTATGATTAGTCGGCAGGGTAAGCTTCATCGTCCAGTATCGAGGCAGACTGCTCAGAATGCACCATCAGAGCATCAATAGGTTATGCCGTAACGTGGATCATGAGCCAACGAATTCTCATACATTTACGAGGTGCGCAGCGCGCCCCAGTGTTATCTTCTTTGGCTGACATTCTCAACTACCACTCGTTCCGTTCACATCGCACCAAAAGAAATGCAAGAAGCCCCAACTATGGAAAGTGTGGTTCTCGCGCGTCCCGCACAAAGTGCGAGGAACATGATGTCCGGTCTCCGCTCCAAGAACGACACTGACTCCGTAGCATCGCACGGCAACAATGACATGGGGCTGGACATACGCGTATGCGTCGAGCGCTCGGTGGTCGTAGACTATGCGAATGAATCTGGGCATTCGGATTCTTGGGATAAGGTGGCTGGAGGCGTCGCCTAACAGCGTATACCTAATACCTCGAGTGATACCCAGGTGATGCACTGCCATCTATATATACACCTTGCTGTGCCATGCTAGTTGTTATGGGTGCTCGTGTACTGGTACACAGGTCCTTTTGACAGTGGAGTAATCGCTTGGTGGACATGTAGGCTATGGAGCCGGGAGCCTGAGCAGTGGAGGGTTCCAGAACATATAGATGATAAACTTCTGTTTCTATCTTCACTTGTACTATAATGAGTGCAGATCGCCATTCCTAGGAAAACAGACAGGGGGAAACCATCAGCACTCGCACTGCCACTGGTGACATGTAACTTCAAGTATGTAGTAATGTAGGCGGTCTGTATCTACGACCTGTGTTGTTTGACATCTGTATAAAATAGCGTGTACGAAACGTCAGGCTCCAGGCTCGGCAAGCAAAGTTTTGAATTGACTTGATGAAATGGAAAAGTTGCAGTATGAGGTACAAGGCTATGAAGACCACATGTCAACAACAGCTTGACAATATCAAAGCCACTGTCAGCACCAGTGCTGTTCAACATTAGTCCGTCATGTAGGAGACCCAAATAAAATATTGACCTGGTGCAGGGAAGTACGTAATCATGGTATCAGGTATAAGGCTATGGAAACACAACGCGGTTTGAGCGCGAGCATGAGCTACAGTTGAAAGGAATACCATTAACATCACTCGAGCAATGCTCGCTATGAGATATCGGTAAAAAGGAAAACAAAGAAGCAGAAAAAAAACTAAACTATCGTATCAGCAGACGTGATCAACGATGTACTATGTGGCTGGGACCTCAATCTCTTGGCAATCCAGCTCAGCCCCCACGCACCCGCCCGCCCTAAGATCCACTGCGCGATGCGCATGCCAGGTACGAGCCCTATCACATCACGCATGTCCCACACGTCGCGATGATACGTGATCCGTCCCTGCTCGTTGAAGCTCAGGCGCGTGATGACGTGAAGCTGGAGGTGCAGTGGCGATGGAACCGCGAATGGGGTACCGGGAACTGGGAGCAAGGGGGTGGCGGGGACTACTAGCGAGAGCTCATGCACAGCTTCATTTGCAGGCGTAGACTCGGACGTGTGCAAGGAGAGCGACTTTGGCATCTTGAAGTCCATATGCAAGTCTGGGAAGAGCAGGATGTTGAGTGTATGCTCGACGATGCTCCTTTTGTGGCCGTCTGTGGGGATGGTGAGAGGGCTGTTATGGAGGTAGAGGCTGGGAGACGGACCGAAGCTCTCGCTCTCGCTAAATTCTTCGATTTCTGACCATATCCGCAGGACACGAAACCAAGGGTCGGAACTGACGGAATTTTTGACGGGGACTCGGGGCAGGAGTGCGCCAAGTATTTTGGATGGCTTTGGAATGTCGACTATAGAGAATTGGCGGACGAGGGCGTGAATATCTGCAATGAGGGGGCGGGAGGTGGCAGTTATCAAGGGATTTTCATAACTTTTGGTAGAGTCAGCATTGCAGTAAAGAGAAAATGACGGTATCCTTACACTAGAGACAAAACGTGAGTAAAAGTAAAGATAATAACAAATAATCTACTGACCTGCACGAGTCTCGTAGAAGAGCTCAGCTGTATCCAGAAAGCTTGTAGACGGGGAATTATTATATACAAAGTCGCAGACTTGATACGTGAGGGGGTTACATGTCACCATGGACAATTCTGCATGTTTCAGGTCGGCTGGTTGCAGCTCAGACATGCTTGGTGTGCCTGACGTAGGGAAAGGGATGGTGGAGGTCATGTCAAACGACTAAGAGGATGTGGATGCTGAGTGCTGATGCACTTGCTCGTCGTCGTGGTGGACCACGACGAGCGTGAGGGTGGCGCAACTGGAAGGATCATTGCCGTTTTCAGCCACTTTAGCTGAGGCAACTTCATAGTGAATTCGAAATTGCTCCTACTGTTCACGCACTACCCTCCACCATGACAATATTTGCCACGATTCCCGGAGAGTCTTTGCTGATGATTGCGAGTTGTTAGCATGACGGTGATCCGAATCACCTTCTTGGAAGCTTCTTTTAGGCCTTACATAGGGTCCTCAGGGTCTTGCCAACTTTCGAATAAGTACACAAAAATGAGTACCCTCAACGGGCGTTAATCAGGGACAAATGTATACATTTCTGTCAGGATGAGACTCAAAACGCAAGCGCTTGGGCCCAAAAGAGCTTGGAGCCAGCGAGCGAGTCTCGCGAAGTTAGCTCATTGGACTTCACTTTTACCACCATTAATCCACCATCATTGTGCTAGGATCCAGCAATCTCGCCTTCGACTATTGGGATGAGTTGTAAAAATAGAACATGCATTACAGACCTGCGTAAGCTATGTAATGGCTACGAGTATAACTCGAATACCACCAACTCGGACTCCATGATGCTGCTCCCGTTCCCTGAGTCTTTTTTCCACCTGTAGTAAACTCTGCTAGGAAAATATTCACTATACTCCAATCAGCCCCACATTGGATGAACGATGCCACTGGATCCTCAGCATCATTCGAGTCGTAGAAGCTCACGGCGGTCAACTTCGGCATCAATTTGTGCAGTTGACAGGCCACGGCTGCGGAATCAACGATTGGAGAAATCCCCACAAAAAGTTCACAGATCTTCTCGTTTAGATTGGTATTAGAGAATGGTGCGTTATTGACGTCGACTGGATGTGCAGTAAAGGGCATTTTAATCTTATGCAAGAGTGGGCAATGATGTATAAGGTGGGCGGGTCCTACGAAGGTAAGAGATGGCGGGACCAACCAACGAGCTGCGCTTCCAAAGAAGAAAAATTCGAGCTGAGGCCAAGATTGGGCCATTTTTTTGAGTGAGATATCATCGATGGCCGAATTGCAGATCAAATCGAGATCTATGCGCTTTAAGTGACTAAACGACAGTATTGGGGCAACCGCGGCAAAGCCAAGTGCGAAGCTGGGGTCAGCATAAATGTCTTCTTCCGAATAGCTGTGGACAAATTTGAAACAGAGTTTCTCAAGATTAGGAGGTAAGCACTCGGAGACAATGAAGTCTTGAATATCCACTGGATCATATGGTGGTAGATCCTCACTGCAAATAATGCACAAATTCAATGATTGACAGGAGAGAAACCGGACATTTCTCAGACAGTGAGTGAGGGAAGGAAGTGACGGTGCACAGACATCTACTTCTTCGATCGGGGAAGAATATATCGGAGTACAACCGGAGCGTGTGTGATTGATGTCGTACATCCATAGGTTGAGGGACAGATACTTCAATGATGATAAAGAAGCCAACCGCAGCAGCAGTTGTGCGTTAAGAACACCTATAAAAGTCGGGAAAGCTTCCACAAGCCACATAGAACTTCGCAAATTGCATCTGAATTTTCTTGGGAATCACCTGCAAGGGAAACCACCAGAGCAGGTTCGGAAAACGATGGGGCAGTAAAGTTCAGCATCGCTGACGTGATAGTTGGCCCGAAGAGGGTGCGGAACAACGGAAAGAAGCATTCTTGCTCACCCCGCCAATCCAACCTACAAAGATTCGGGAACAGCGACGTGGATGAAGGCGCAGAAATGAATGCTTGGATGATCCGATCGTCGATGTTGCATAGATGAGCGAACCTGACTGTTAAGGGGCGGACACGTTGTGTATATCGAACAATAAGCCTCCATTCTTCATTTAAGAGAGGTCTTTTGAGCGCCTATGTTATAATTTTGAGTATTCAACATGATACGTGAATCTTCAAATCTTCCACTCACCAACCTTCCTCGGATATCTGTCTTGGTGACATGCTCAGGCAGGCAGGCGATGAGCGGCTTAAACCCTTCTATTTCTTTCCAGAGGACATCAAGTGCAGGTTCCTTGAGGATCTGACAGGTCCTTGCGAGAGATGCCAGTGTAGCAGAATACCATATTTCGATAAAAAAAATTTGAAGTAGAATTTCTGGGGGTAAGAGCTCGAGACAGAGATACATGGTTACAAGAGAAACAAACTCCGATTTGAATCAAGAGGCCTACAAAACAAAAGATACATATGTAAGCCTGGTGGCTTACGTACACCTACACATATTCATTACACCGTCTCTTTTCCTTAGCTTGTACATTACCGTCGTCGTCGTCGTCTCGCAATCCAGAACGTGGTTCTGTTTTGTTCCGTGTGTTTTGTCAGTGTTTCTCGTCGTTTGGCCACGACTTGTTTCCAACATATAGCTTTCTTGCTATCGACGCAACACGAACCACTACACCTACAAATTCAGTGGACCAGTCTTCAAGCCCTTCCCTTGATGCACGTGATTTAATCGAATAATGACTCCCTATCAATTACATTCGGACACAATAATAACGACAAGACGGATGCACTACGAGCATGCTTGATCGTCTATGTTTGACGTCAATGGCTATAGTACCATGTCAATTCCAGCTCGAAGCTGTTCTGGCAACGTTGAATAGTCAAGACAGTATCATAATTGCAGGAACAGGCAGTGGAAAGACATTGTGTATCCTACTTCGTCTAGGCTCCAGGTCCTGTAAGCATAACAATTTCACCGCTCAAACGGCTGCAGGCCACACAGGTAATTTGACTTGAATGCATGCAATAACTTTGCGCACATACACAATATTCTATTACAGGTTCTTGAGTCTGCGAAACATGGCATAGCTACACTATCAATCAATGAAGACACCTCAAATGAGACGTCTATCTGGTAGGTAAGTCCTTCACAATCATCCATTTTGAGAGCAAGTTTGATGTGTCCGTATGACGAGAGTCGTGTGGAAGGGGCTGCAGCAGTGTGAGAAACATCCAGGGGTCCATTCGTTACTTGTTAGTAACAGTGTTGTTCATTACCAACTACGCGTACATAACCAATTGCAAACCTCAAGTCAGTGTTCAGTGCCGCGGGAATCGCTGAAGTACTGCAAAGGTCGACGTATGCCAGACAATCAAAATTCATTTACATTCATTTACTCTCTGCAAGCTCGTGAGCATAATGCTGTGCTGTACTTGAACTTGAGTCACATCAGTCTCTCGTAACAAACATGATCGATATCTTACTAATGTGTAATTGTAAGATGATACACTGATTGGTAGTGTGACACGGCCTCCGCTGTAACCGAGATTCGGGAATTGTCCGTAATCATTGTAGTTGTCATTGGTCAATGTCAGCTCGACGGAAAAAGCACTATCGCATAATTATATAAAAGATCCCTGGGTGCTTGACGACTTCAATCATACTTGCTTCACGGATAATGTCGACAAGAATTCCTCTTCTTTATGTCAGTATCAATCTTTAACGTATCAATCACCCACTGATTAGTTGCACTCTAAGGGAGCTTCTCAGTTCAGCGTGCCTGGTCCAC
>MU173065.1:32723-106562 GCA_016695475.1 Suillus decipiens | reverse complement strand
AACATTGGCTGTTTTATCATAATTGCCATCATCTGTACACTTTTCTCAGCGCATTGTTAGAGCACAAATCAAATATTACACTCACCAGGAACTTCAATTCCAAAATCAGGTGCACTATCATCGAAGAGCTCATACTTGTCATTGATGGGGGTAAGAGGTGTCGAGAAAGGGATTTCCCCACAGTTAAGACTTGCTTGGAGCTCAGTGAATAGGTCCAGATGTGCTCCGTCAAACTCAGGCTCAGGTGTCCAATCATCTGCAATATGATTCAAAAGCTTGGATAGTGGGACCTCCATGTCCACATCAGGCATGTCTGCATCCATGTACAGGTCGTTTGAGTTGTGGGGAGATGCTGTGGGGTTTATGGGTGTCAAGGCAAAGGTGGGGGCTTTCTTCCATCGCAAATTCTCCTCAAGTCCAGGTATGGGAGTAGTAGCCTGTCGACTCTTCCTTTGAGATGACCATTGGTGCACATTCTGGATGACATGCTTTTCAATGTGTCAGATGGCCATTGTGCACAAGACACCTGCTTTAGGAGGGCACACCATGCAAACAACATGTTTACCATCCTCACAATATTGTATGACTGTAAACAAGAAGCAGTGAAATATAAACAGCCGCTTAGTTGACAGACTAATGAAAACATACTATCACCATCAACAAATTTATTGTTCATAGATGGCCTGCAAGAGTCTTGATGATAATCGCAGAATGATGAAGTTATCGACTCAGAACAGCTGTCGCCCAAGTCACATGCCTTCCAATATTGATTCTGAATGACAAGTCCGAAGTCCCACAGCACTCACTTCAGCCTGCAGACTTCAACATTCCAACTTCAAACATGGATCCAGGAATACTCACCAACATTTCTGCCATCTATCCTGAAATACAGCACGAAGAGACTGGCTGCATATCACTGCAACCACTGGCCCTCACAGTGTGTTTTTCGGGTATGCTACCAGAGGGACTACTACAAGGAAACATTGTGAGTCATTTTGCTCAAAACAAAACAGATATTGACATCTATCTGTTGCAGCCCATACAAATATCAGTATCTATTGACAAGGAGTACGGAATATTTACCACTCCAGTTGTGAATGCTGTCTCAACGGATATGAGGGATTCTGATAGTTGGCAAGCAGATTCACTACCCTCAAGTGACGTGAGTACATGTTCTGTCACAAACATAAAGTGCTTACATTGTGGCGCAGTTGTACTTATTTCAAGAGATGTCTGATTGCAGCTTTGCTTCCCCTCCGGATGATAGGATTCCATTTCTCCCACTTCCATCGACATTCAACTCCTGCAATAGAGAAAATTGGAAGTCACTGTTAAAGGAGATCGAGACATGGCTGGTGTTGGAAGTGGATCCAGAGTCACCACTGTGGGCTTGGGGACGTGATATCTTTTGGCTAGCATTTATTGGTGCATATCCATACTTCCCAAGAGGCAAATGGCTGAAGTGGGATTCTTGGGTGCCGTTGCAGGGTACATTCATCGAAGCATGGTTAGATCAATCTGGCACTGAGGGGAGTTGGATTGGAGTGCGAGGCACTGATGAAGTACTTGATCATATTTGGGCTGAGTTCTGCATGCATGCAGCCCTCTTCTATCCCAGTCCCCTCATTTCTTCTGACTGCCTTCAGGACAATCAAGCTTGCGGTTCATATGTTTCAGTATGTTAGAATGCCTATACCACACTTGTCATTTTTGTCAGTACATATTTTGTATGATGTGTACCAATTTTATGCGCTTGCATTGTTGCTACCTTGAATCACTGGAAGGCCTGCAGTGTCATTCAAATCATTGACATTAGTCGAGAGTCGATGGCATTCAGATCAGCGGTGGCCAGCAAAGACCATAAGAGTAATAAACATATAGGTCAGGTCAGCGCTCAGCATGAGTTATATATATATACAACCTCTCTCAGATGTCTCAGCTTCAGATCTTTACCACAGGTTTCCGTCAGATATGCCAGAAATATTTCTTCATGTGCCCCTGGTGCAGGCCTAGCCAACATATTTCCTATTTTTGCCAGACATCTGGTCAAATCCAGTGACAGAGCCTCTATGTGGTAGCTTTACTCTATAAATGTATTATTTATCTACAAAAACCTTATTATAGACAAGAGTCAGCCCGTGGGCAGGTCGCTTAGATAGTTTTCGCACTATATCTGTTCGGCCAAAAGCGGCAGTTGGTGGTGTAGAGGGTGCGTTTGACGTGCGGAGTTGGAAGTTGCTTACGTTTCATAACGGCTCCTCGGCATATAAGGTTTAAATTACGTATTTGGAATTCCACACGCTGTGTTCCGAAAGTCACCCAATCATAACCATTTAGCTTCGTGTTGGTCTCTGGAATGAAGAATCTATGCACCACCCTTGCGTGTTCCTTCGCTCGATCGTCTTCTACGCAAACACCTCTAACCTGCTGAGGTCGAATTTACTCCTTGGTTCATGCACTCCTTAACGGAACCTTGGGTGGTTAGACTGGCGTACGCGGCACAACCCAATATTAATGACCTCAGGACCCTGCATTTTTTCTGCTCCACGATAATCTTTAGTCGGTCTCTCCGCCATGGTGCAGGGCGAGTTATGTAATATCCAAAGTATTCTCCAGTACGAGCTGAACAATGCAGATCACGGCCACAGACTCAGAAGTGGATATTCAAGAAGCCCTCACCCCGAAATCTGCACACACTCATATTCAAGCGTGGAAATATTCAGGGACACCAACGAACCCTAGCGCAGGTTACGCACTCTTACAACCCCTGTCTGCTGCACGATGACTACTTCGTAATGTGTCGTTGTAATCTAGGACGCGCACTGCCATTATTATGGGTATGCACTATGTTTACACGTTCCAGAGAAGGCTCATCGACGCACTCTGTGTCCGACGAATCATTCTCATCATTTGCGTCTTCCTAATACTGTCGGTGTGGCGACGGAAAACACCGTCTCTTGATTCATTGTACGGACCGGCAAAGAAGTTCAAGTTTTGCATTCCCATGAAGTCTGCCAATGACACATGTTACAAGTTAAAGGCAAAACCGATGTCGAGCCAAGCTCTCCCACACTTTTTTGCATTTGCAGCTGAAGGGATGCGCAAGTGATAGACCTCATGGGCTGTTGGTCTTATCCTCTCGAGGATCCAGAAAAAAACGCCAATTTAGATCGGCGTGCGGTTTTCTCCATCCAGCTGTCCGGTCAGGGAATTGAGAAGTAGGGCATTCGAGACCACATTTCCAGCATCTGAGATCCCTTTTTGATCTTGATAGCGAACTCCTGTGATGACCGCTGGTGTTGGAACAGTACTAGGAGACTGGATAAGGTGAGAGTCGATTGCAGCCAAAACTTTCTTACACTATAATGTCCGCGTTCCATCTGGTTGATCACAAGTCCAGTCACGGTGCCACGTACGTAGTAGAATGTAATCTTCACCCCAAATTATTTTTAGTTCCATTTGGTACTTCGACTTAGGACTTAATATTTATGCTTGAATACATAATTTCCCTGATTTCTTCGGCGTCTAACGGTTCTTGTTTCCACCTCTGACTTTGCACAGACACCAAATGCCCATCAAGGTTCAGCCTACAGAACAACAAGCAGGAGAGTCACTTGGATCAAGTGCCCTTTTGCAAGATGCTGCTACAAGTCGACCCCGTTCGTTCGTTCGTAAAATTGGAGCCGGCATCATATCAGACGTCCGCGCTCGCGCTCCTTGGTACTTTAGTGACTGGACAGATGCATGGAATTATCGAGTCGTTCCCGCAACTGCCCTCATTTTCTTTGCGAAGTACGTCAGTAAACTCTGTGCATCATGGATCCGTTCTCACACTGGCGTAATAGTGTTCTACCCGGCATAGCATTCTCGCTAGACCTAATAGAGACGACCCAGCAATACACAGTTGCTGAGGTCCTTATGTCCTCCTTCATGGTTGCGTTTGTGTTTTCCGTATTCGGCGCGCAACCGCTTACGATCGCGGGTGTCACTGGTATGTAAATCTTGGTGTCTATCACGACGTGACAATGTCCCGTCGTAGATCTGAGACGGGCTACTCATAGTCGACTATTTAAATATTTAGGACCAATTACAGTTTTTAACAAGACAATATATGACATTATCAACAAACAGCCCAATGCACCAAATTATCTGCATTTTGTAGGTTGGGTTTACTGTTGGGCTGCAATCATCCATTGGGTAACAGCTATTTTGAATTGTAGGTGACCTTTCCTCTTCAACGACTTTCCGCTTATATTTGATTTTGGCTCTGAAGGGTGTAATTTTCTGAAATACGTCACTCTGTTCTCTTGCGACACTTTTGGCTTCTATATCTCCTGGGTGTACCTCCAATACGGAGTACAAGTGATCACTCGACAATTCAATGGAGATTTCGAAGGTGCTTCGGTGGGTATTACTCTTGCCCTCCTGATGCTTGTAACGTCATTCTTGTTCCAACGCCTTTCGGAGACCACGTTGTTCCACCGTCATATCCGCCGTTTCTTCTCGGATTATGGAATGCCCATTTCCCTTATTGCGGCTTCAAGCATGGCATACTGGGGTCGTTTTAATGCTTCTAACCCTACCACGTTACCAGTAGGCGGCGCCTTCCAGGCTGCCAATGGAAGGGTGTGGCTTGTCAAATTCTGGGAGCTAGATGGGAAATGGGTCGGTATCGCGCTTCCCTTCGGCATAATCCTTTGGATCCTGTTTTTCTTTGACCACAATGTCTCGGTATGTCCCACGACTTGCATATCGACATCCAGGCTCATTATTTGATAGTCCTTGATAGCTCAGGGTTCGCAGTTTCCCTTACGAAAGCCACCCGGTTTTCACTATGACTTCTTCCTTCTCGGTATCACAACATTCATAGCAGGACTCATCGGGGTACCTGCACCCAACGGACTTATACCTCAGGCACCTATTCACACCGCCTCGTTGCTCGTTATGGGGAAGCCTTGCCAGAAAAATATAGATGATGAAGTGCAGATCACTAAACCATCTTCACAATCTGGCAATGATTCTAACGATGCAGCTATAAGAATAGAAAAGCCATTTGACCATTCCGTCAGTCAGCGAGAAGCCCCTATTGCCGTTGTCGAGCAACGAGTTTCCAATCTCGCACAAGGTTCACTGTGCCTTATACTACTTATCGGTCCATTTTTACATGTACTGGGTCTCGTCCCGAGAGGTGTGCTGGCTGGCCTATTGTAAAGTTATCTATCTACTGTCATTTAATTCCGCTGATCGTAACGTAGCTGGTTCATGGGCGCGAATGCGCTGAAGGATAACGGAATCACCACCAAACTCCTGTACTTCATAAGCGACAAAACCCTCACCTCACCCGATGACCCACTGCACAAAGTCAGGAAATCCCGACTATTAATGTTT
Organism: Suillus decipiens; assembly: GCA_016695475.1. Taxonomy (NCBI): domain Eukaryota; kingdom Fungi; phylum Basidiomycota; class Agaricomycetes; order Boletales; family Suillaceae; genus Suillus; species Suillus decipiens. The sequence continues at coordinate 101,174 of MU173065.1, read as the reverse complement.
GTGGCTATCCAACTTGTGGCCTTCGGAGCCACCTTCGTGGTTACTCAGTCCGTTGGTAAATTATTTGTCATCTATAGGTTACGATTTTGCCTAATTTTGGAGCAGCTGCTATCGGCTTTCCGGTTATAATTTTACTTCTTGTTCCTCTTCGAACCTACGTGATTCCGCGGCTCCCCTTCACCCAAGAGGAACTTTCTATCCTCGATGGCCCCACAGCTTCTCCATTTGTGAGTTCGTCGCTCTTACACCCACCCGAAAGCTCATGTGCTCGACGCAGACGATGGAATCTGTTGGTGGATCTCTACACACTTGACCACTCTCTAACTGCCTATTGCTCATGCTGAAATGTTATACTGTTTTCTAACGAATTCCCATTTATTGTAATCATGGCAACATTGCCTCACCTCGTGTAGGCAGTACGGACACTGCGTTCATTGTATTCTCTAGATGTACGTATAAAATGCATCCTCGTTTCGTACCGGTTAAGGCATTGGAGAAATGAAGGCGCCAACCAACGGGGAGATGGGTGGATGGTACAACAATACTTGCGAAAGCACATAGGAGGAGAGGGGAGTGCACGGGCACATAGTTGAGGAATTCGTATACATGTGAGTTCGTGTCATGGTCAGACTGATTATACCGTACCGTGTTCAACGCTTGTAGATGCAAACATGATCTAGATACGTGTTCATCTGTCTTCGTGGCTAAAGGAGCGAGTGACCTTTCATCACCGTCCAGATCTGAGATTTTCATGTTTCTACAGTCACCATAAGCGAACTGGCCAAGGTGTTCAAGGGTGTTCCTCTTCCTTTTCAACAAATTCATGCTGGCGTGCTAACAACTATTATTCCGTTCTCGATGCATGCTAAACATACCCGGTAAATGCCATGCTATCTGATCCGTTCTGAATCACCGATGGACTTGCAAACCCACGATCCTTCATGAAACGTTGAATGCCAATGTCCATCATACATTGAAGCGCGAGAACAACTCTGAACAACTTGAGGCAAGAAGTAGGACAATTGTTTAGCGAAATCAAAGGCAATGTTCAGGACTCTGGGATGCTCGTAATGGACAAGGAATAATAAATCTTGAAGCATTTAGCTCAGCTATCAATTGCGTTGTAGGTTAAATACCACAGCGTCAACACAAACACGAACAACCAGACCAGTATTGGTGGATCAAGAATGACTGGCTTCCATCTACTAGTACCAAGGTCTGACCACAGGAGATTAACTAGTGGATTATCTTGCATGTAGTCCAATTCGCAACACATGTTCAAGCATCAAAATGGTTACATGCAACCACAAAGGGGCGCCCGAGGACCAAGGGGGCGGGGCTGAGGGCAGTTTCCTCTGTCGTCAAGGACAAGCTTCAAACATGACCCTCGGGAGGGAAAAATCAGTGTAATGATCGGGAGCCGCCCAATCATGGGGACCTTTGTGAAAACTACCTTGTTTTGGAGTCTTATGTAATCAATTCACTAGTCGCTACTACTCGGAGACTCCCGGGTGACGTTTTTACTCACGAGTATTGCCAATTGGCTATCATGAGGTCATATGATAGTCCTAGCCAAGTCATGCTCCTCGAAGAGCGACCGTCGCAGCCTCGAAAATAGTCACAGTTCTAGGCGCCGCCCGAGAAACGAAGCGGCACAATAGCCTGACACAAATGCTCACATGGTCACCCCTTTCTCGATAACATCTTCGTCGGAGTTTTCTCAATATCTGCGTCACCCTATCAATACGGGCCGCGTGAGTAACCAAATAGCTATGGGACTTAGAGGGGCACGCCGACACTTGTAGGTTGTTATTCAACTCGCCAGCGTGGCACACTAACTATTTGGAATCAGAAATAGCGCTCGTACAGCTGCAATCGCGCACTCTACATCACCAACTTTTAACTACGGATCTGTCTCTGGTGGCACACACTGTATTGCGTCCGGTTCCGTCGAGACTACACGATTGTGAGATTTTGACACATGGACCTGCGTCCTAGATGGACCTAGGCGCAAATAGTAATATCATACCCGAACGTTAACATGATGCAAATTCGAAGCTATCATCGTTATCACGATCGTTTAAATGGCAGACCAGCACCACCACTCTGTTCCCCGGAGAGCATCCTTCCCAGATATCCACTGGTAGTTATCTTTCCTACTCCTCCGAGTGTGGCGCAATCATCGGGATATCATGTCACAAGATGCTAACAGCCAACTGTTGGGCGTCGTGTTACTCGTTCGTCACGGTGATCGACGAGGATTTTACCAAGACCCTGAAACCTATACTGCAACTGCTACCCAGATCACTCCCCTGGGCAATGTATGTCAGCAATGCTGGGTCATGTGTACTCTCATCGATTCTTTGTAGCAACAAGAGTATCTGCTCGGCAGTTACCTACGTTCATTATACTTGAATCAGTCATCGCCTTCGTACATCACTGGCATGAGCACAGGACTATTCAATCCGTCCCAGGTGTACATTCAAGCAGACTTTGGAGACGAAAATGGAGTCGTTTATGATTCTTGTGTGTCATTAACACAGGGACTTTGGCCTGCCACACTCTCAAACAATATCACCCTTGCCAATGGGACAACGATTACGGCTCCCCTCGGAGGGTATCAGGTATGTGTTACTCGTGATGTGAGTCTCGCGTCCCCTGACTGGCATGTTGCAAAGTATATACCTAGTGAGTTCTTGTATATGCCTTGGCAAGCTGGTGCTCACACAGGGTAGTCGAGACTGTGGATCCCAACCTAAGTACAGCATTAGAAGGTTTTGCTAATTGCAATGTTTGTCAGAAATTTTCTTTAGGCTTTCTCCATAATGACGATATCTTTCAGACCTTCGACACGCATACGACAGCGTTTTACAATTCATCCATCTTTCAGGAGATGGCTGCACAAAGTGCATCTTTCTTGGATTCTCTGCCTCCTTATCTGAATGGAAGATCGGTCCAGCTGGAGAACATGGTTTGTTGCGAGCTAGTTACGTTTCGTCTGTGCTCTGACCCAAATTGTTGTAGTGGAATGTATGCTTACCTGCTCTTGATGCAGTGACAGGTTGAACTCGTCAACAGATATTCGACTTTATGAATGTGAATGATATCCATAATGCTACCTTTGCGCAGGATCTCCCAGCCACATACCTAGCGCAAGTACGAACTTTGGCTAATTGGCACGAGTACAATGTCTTTAGCGACCAGACTATTGGAGGCATTGGGAACAGTACGTCTAGTTCTGGTGAAAATATCGCTAATTTGTGACTTTTGTCCCTAGTTGCTGGTATGGCTATCATGCCATCAATTCTCAATGGATTTGCAGACATCATGAATTCTTCAAATCCTGTGCAGCTCTCGATCACCGCCATTGCATATAAACCTTTCTTATCCCTCTTCAATATGACTGGCGTCGCTAGTGCAAACCCGAGTCTTGCAGGCATTGGTCTATACCAGTTTTATGTTCGTCGTGAGCTTGACTGACGCGCAGCTAGTCAACTACGCTTCCGCCGTTGCTTTGGAACTGCGTCAGCCTTCTGGAGGTGGTGAACCTGTTATCCGTTTTAACTTCAAAAATGGAAGTGACGCGACTTTCGTGACATACAACTTCCTCAACCGCACAGGAGACGTCCCGTTATCTGCCTTCATTGATGCCATGGCTGTGAGTCGAGGTGGCTGGTCTAAACTTGCATCGTATTGATATATCTTCGCCAGCCTGTCGCGATAAACACCACGACAGCTTGGTGCAGCGTTTGTGCCAACAACCAAGACAGTGGTTGTGGTGCTCTTGCTCTCGCAAGAGAACAAGGAGAAGCCGCTGCTCGACCCAAAATCAGTCCCGCCGGAGCTGGCGTCCTTGGTGCGGGTTTGACTCTTATCGTTGTCGCATTGATGGGCATCACCCTGACTTTCCTTGGAATATTGACGATTAATAAGTTTTGGAGGCGGCGGCCAAGGCACCCTGGCACAGTATGTGATCTCTTCGCACGTTCACTCCAGTTGGATTTTAATGTGACTGTTAGTTCGAACTCAAAAGAGACGGCGAAAGCATATGATTCGGCCATACGAAGATGAAGATACCGAAGAATGTAGGAAGCTAAGAATGAATATTGTAGGTCGTAAGATGTTGTATGATTGCGGAATTGCAGTACAATGTGTGCTGTGTCCATACTTATGCCACAAATGCAAACTCTATGACCAAAATCCTTACCTCCAATAGCTGTCTTCATCACTCGAATTGCCGAACTGAAGATCGTCTTCCGCTTCAGAGCTTTCATGGAATATATCTACAAGCAGATTTGAGACTAACTTTCGAATCAAGCTAGGGAAAACGTACCACTTCCCTCGCTGTCATCCGAATCATCCTCATCTGGGTAGTCATTCTTGTAATATTCCTCGGCTAGGAAATGTCACATCAGATGAAGGATTTATTGCCAAACTACAGCTATACCATTTGAGTCTTCATCAGCATTATCTTCCTCCTCGGACTCCGAGTCACTAGAGTAAGGATCATCCAGTGAGGGAGGAAGGCCTTCACTACAAGCGTAACGATATTCTAGCCCAGGATTTCATTGTGCATTAAGCCAGGAAACTTACAGTGTTCCAATATTAGCAGCCGAATTCCATTCGCTGAGTGTGTGAGGGCGCCTATAGAATACGTCCCAAACATAGTCCTCCGCTGGGGGAGCAGCTGAGAGGACTTGCGAGGGCTCGTCATTCACTGGAAGGCATGGGCATGAGCATGCAAAATATCAAGAGAAAAGAAAGCTTACTGCGCAAGTAATTCTGTAGCATGGGTAAGAATTTCTCCATGTCGGAATCAAAGACGGGAGACGTAGGCTTATTATCAGCTGGAACGGCATCATACATCCTGAAGTCACTTTGAGGTTGAATATCTTTTGCAGATATGACCTTTGGACTACTCCAGGTTAGACAAGTATCTGGCAACATGATGGGAAGACTCACGGACTGGTAGCATACTTGGTATTCTCAGTAGATTCACGTATAGGAACAATTGTGTAGCGTCTGCCTTCGTCAGCTAATGGCCGATGGCGTTGGGCCCCAGACAAATTCGTGACATCCACAGGTACCATGGGCTGCATGCTATTTTCATCACGGCTTTGCGACAATTTTGAAATTTGGTTCTGAAGGGTGACAGAATTTCTGTAAAACGTGAACGCGATGAGTGCTAAAGGTAACTCACCTGTAGCGTCTCCTGCAATTGCTTATCTTCCCACACAGTCTCTTCGACGGTTCGAACAAACTGAAAAACATCGCGACCACCTTTCGACTTCTTCCTACGAACCCGAGACTCAACGACTAATGTCACGATAAGAACTCGACTTTGCGAACGGGTGGTATGAGCAACACACCAAGCGCGTCAAGTGGTTCATCCGTGCGTTTGCGCTTGATGCGCACAATCGTATACGTTGACTGAGCGTTCATCTGTTGTAATAAATGGAGGCCTAGTAGTGACTGTACGCTGAAGCGGCGGTACAAGGTTGGTGCTTAATGAAGCTTTGGAATCATCTGGTGATTACGTCATCGAAATATAGGTCGAATCCAAGGGATTCTGCTTACTTCATGTATGACTAGCCATGTTCCACGAGGTACCTAGTATGTGAATTCAGGTAGTCTAAATAGTGTCCCCCGACGCTGTATCTTATACTTAACACGATAGTGACTGTACAGCATTTTGTTACAGTACAAGACGCCTTACATACTTGTATAGCTTCGTTTATCCTTACCCATCATAAGTATTACAATTCTTTTAAGCATTCCTTTATTGCCCTTCATTCATCATCGCCCACTGCACCTTGTGTGCCGGGTTCACCGGCTGTTCGCCAAGCACCTAAGATAAGCTCCACAACATCATCGACGTTCTGGTCGTTCTTTATGCTCGTGAAAATAGTCGGGCCGTCTCCACGCATGAGTTTTGAATCACGTCTCATCACATCAAGAGATGCGCCAACATATTGTGCGATGTCAATCTTGAACGTCTGCAGTGAGCAGGTATGATATCCGAATAAAATTTTGACCAACCTTGTTGATTACTAGAAGGTCAGATTGAGAAATTCCTGGTCCGCCTTTACGGGGAATCTTGTCTCCTCCCTAGACATGAAATGCACATGAGACAGAACTTCACCGAGGGTTTGACGGACATACTGCCACGTCGATGACGTATATGATGTAGTCAGCTAATTCCCGGGAATAGTTAGCAGCCAAGTTATCCCCTCCGCTTTCCACAAAAAGAAGTTGGCAGCCAAACTTCGCTTGCAGCGTCTCCAAAGCCCCCATGTTTGCACTGATATCCTCACGGATCGCCGCATGAGGACAGCCACCAGTCTCAATGGCTAGAATACGAGGCGTCGGAAGTGCCTTATTCCTGATAAGGAATTCTTGGTCTTCGCGAGTGAAGATGTCGTTCGTCACGGTAGCTGGGTATAATGAGGTTTCACAGCATACAAAGATCGTGTCATATTTTCTCACCAATATTATATTTACTACGAAGTTTCTTGCATAACGCAAGGGTCAAGGCTGTTTTACCGGAACCAACAGGTCTGCATGAGGTGGTCGCTGTGGTGGATAGGTATTGTAAACTCATCAACTTACCCACCAATTCCAACGGTAAAACCTCTTTCTTGGAAGTTTCGTAAAGAGTAATCGGGAAGGTCCCGCTCCGAAAATTTACCTGCGAAAAAGTGAATGTACCAGGATTACTGACAATACGCTCGATGACGAAACCGACCTGGATGATCTAGGTGCTCGTGCGTATGTCCGTGGTGGTCGCCATGATCGTGATGGTCGTGAGTGTGGAGCGCACCAGCAGAGTGAGCTTGACTCGGTAGATTGTTGATAAATTGAACACTCATAGTCAATATTTAAACTTTGGGGCTATTCAAAGTGAAGATAAGACTATCAGTGAATTCGCGAGTTCGAGATATTGAAGCCACGATAACAATTATGAGCTCGGTCAGGTGACTTTCAAGGCATAGTAAAATTAAATATCAAAAGTATCACCAGTCGTACCTCATGAAGCGCGCATCACGGGCCCTGGTAGCTTACTCTGATTCTGAAGACGAAGCTTTAACTGACGTTCCAGAGAGAAAGAAAAAGTTGATCATTTCATCCTCTCCCTGCATACTGCTCAATGTACGCACAGGAAACTACCGTCTCTTGCATCATCCTTCATCGTACCAGTACCTGTCGATGACCCTGCTCTTCACCAAGGACGAGTTCGTACAACCCCACACGTGGAGGGTCAATATGCTGCATATGTTTACATTCCCCTCGTTGTGCAATATGGAACTGCACTGTACTCGTTGATCGATGAAGTACTTAATGTCATCAAGGAGATGGTCCCGGCCGCTCATGCAATAGGGGAAATTGACACATGTGAGAAGAGTGGTGGCTTGGTAGTCAATAACTTTCACAGGGTACGAGAGCTACACTTGTCATTGACTCGACCGATATTTCTTCGCGCCCACCAAAGAGAAGAGTTCAAACAAGCCATAAAACTGATTGCTTCACGCCGAGCCCCGTACGCCATATATACAATTCATTGCATACCTGTGGTCTCTTATCGTTGTAAGAAGTTTTCAGGCTTCATTTGCAACGTTTTCGGAACTTACAAACGATGAGCGAACGAGGGCGTTCCTTTCCCTCGAGGTAGGAGCCGGTCATAATGAAGTTCGTCCCAGCGACATCGATCTGATTCCAAACTGACTTATTATAGCTGAGGGATTTGCTATCCGCACTCTCACCGACCCTTCGGTCTCTGCGTCAACGGGATTTTTACAGCCAACCACGGTTCCACGTTTCAATAGCATGGGCTCTTCTGGACCCTGACACATTAGCGAACGGAGATGCCAACACCAAAAGACGTCCTTGCGCTTATGAAGAGGACATAGTAGTGGAAGACACATCGGACAGCAACTTAACTAGTAACGGGGACATTGGGGAATCTGATAAACAATTTCAGGCCAAGAGTTTTCCGCGTGTTCCGCACTTTCCGTCTGAGCTAATCCCGACGCTGAACCAGCGATTTGGTGCTAGAGTCTCATCCGCTCACATCGGAGGGTTCAATGCGGATACCATTGCAGTGAAGATCGGAAAGGACATCTTTTCATGGCCGTTTCATAGTCTCTCCTAGTCGGACTATGTAGAAGGAACTTCGATAGTCGTCCCTTCTTGATTGCCATTTCAAAGTTGTCCATACTTAACATAATACGTCCCCCTGCGATGTACAGAAAGGAATTCTGACTAGCTCAAGCAATGTTAAATCATATTGGACCATTCGCGAGGCTTGATAACAATAGCTACGTTCCTTCCGCTTCCTGTTGCCTGATCAAACAGGTTCACTAAGTCAACGTCCATCGGGCTTGATTCCTGCGCTTCGCTACTTTGGCTCAACTCTTCCCGAATCCATTCGTACCTATCGAGTAGGATGAGGGATTCTATCGCAGGTCCCATGATGCACCTTAACACGTGCAACACTGACAAAGCACTTTCCAGCTGCCTTCGTCTATGCTTATTATGAATATAAACGGGAAGCTGTGTTGTGATTTGGTCGAGCCGAACACCAGTCTTCGAAGTCGCACAATCAAGGAATGTTTCCCAGTCCTCGTATGCAGCATCAGGGAGCTTTCCCAACCGCCTATTCTCTGGTGTCTGGCCTGCGCCGTGAAGCTCATGTGGGGAGGAAGTTGCAGTGCATTTCGCGGACGCTTCTCGTGCACCTATTCTTTCAAGGACGGGCTGAAGGAGGGCTCGAAAGACGACCTTGCGTATTGCCAGAGATGTTTTCCGGGCAGACGTTTCATTGCGGAGCCATTGAGATGGTATCTGCGCAGCCAGGTGGCGAGAGGCAAGGGAAAGTGTTGCTATTGGAGTTCGTTCACGGAGCGACCGTGACAACGGAAAATCTACCAGTGTAGTTGTAGTAAACCTCGCCTAAACCAGCCATAAAAACCAATGCTCACCCTCGAGCGCCATCAAGTTGTAACAGCATCCTACTGCGACGAGTGCCTGCGCCGTCCAAATGCGAAGACTGGGGGCTGAGGGTCTACGGTAATTAGACAAGAACGCACGAAGGACATCAGGCGTAAGCGATCCGCAAGCGTGAAGGGCAACCATCACCACAGGGACCGGCTTCTCTTCAGCTGTGCGTCGCCCAATTTTATCGACAAGAAAATCTCCGATCTGGCCAGTACAATGAGCGATTTGGTTGTCTTCATCTGAGAAAATCCAATGATGGATTGACGATTCAAGTGTACGGGGATTAATGCAGATGGTCTGGTGGGTAAGAGAACCCATAAGGCTGTGTATTATGTTTGTGCTGGCAGTGGAAGCCGAAGGCACGGAGGTTGCCACGTGTGGTTGGAAAAGGGGATGGTTGCAGTGATTGCGTGAGTCGGGCACACTCTGGGCATCCATTCCCCTTTTAAGCTGCTTCTGCCTTCTTGCCGCTTCTTTTGCTTTCCAGCGTTCAGCCCCAGAGGTCTGGATTTCATTGGAATCAAGAGCTAGCACATGGAAACCCAAATTTTGAAGCGCACGAGACAAATATCCCTGAAAAGAAAAGGATTAAATATCGGTCAAAGGATTTTGAGGTAAAAAAATATGCACAAAAATACTAACTTGTCCTGAACCCACATCAACAACATGATGTATCGTATCTGTAGAACCTGAGCATAAAAGTTGGTCGATATATTCCGACATTCTAGAGACCTCGTGCTCTTTTTTTGGTGACATGCCGTACGATCGACGAGCATTCCCTGGACATACAAAGCGTTACAATGAGCCAACAAGTGGGGAAGGTGTTCAAGGTGCCTGGTAGGTCTCTGAAGTGTGACTAACCCGACTGGGAAGTGTTTCCGATGACAACGAGATCTCTACTCAACTGGACGCGGACAATGTCATCGATGAGTATTTTCAAATCGGGCGGGATCTATCGCAAGATGAGCATGCTGTTTGCACGCGCCGATCATCATAAAACAGGCCCACTGAAGATTCATTATTCGGAAATTGGTTTTTCCCCGTCCGCTGGTCATCGAGGATCGCAGAATAGTAATGGAGAATCGACATCCACCTTGGGAAGCACGATGTTTGTTCATCATCTATTGATGCGGCCCATTCCCACCAACCCTTCCAACTTCTAGGAAGCTGAAAACCAGAAGCCGTCAGGTCGTTCGGATGGATCGAGAGAAGCTCGGAAGCCTGGAGAGAACACAGTTGCTGATATATCAGTTCGAGTTTCGACATGGATTGGCGAAGAAGACCACAGTTATCGTGTCGATTCAGTATGTGTATCTTCACATTTAGAAAATGTCTCCCACGATCCTCCGCGATCCCAGCCCCAGCCTCGAGCTCAGGCCTGGCCTGGCATGTCAGTTGTGATTAAGCTCAGTATTATAGAGGTTAGGACATGATACGCTTGCTCATCAGGTAACACCTCAAAAATTTGTGGTCCACTCTGCTTTATCATTACTTTTTGGTAATCGCGGAGATGGACTATTAAGGAAGCCACGATCCAGGCGAATTATGCACGCGGTGGGGAAATCTCAGCTGGTGGCAGGCAACTTTACTGTTATTGCTGCGACATGGCTAAGTCTGAAATTTACTGCGAACTCGACTTGGCTAGTACTATGAGTGCAGGCTCGCTTGGAGTACTGACTCAAGTGGAAGGGGACAGTGCGGTTACACAAAAAAACAGGTCAGGCTTGTTCACCCACGCCTAGTAAAATTGTAGTCACTTACAGGATTGAAATCGCAGCGGTCAGTCCCGGCACTAGATACGTCAAAGCTAACTGCAACGTGGTCACTATGGTCCGCCCAGAGCGCATTGTACATGCCTGTACACGGGAAAGGTTTGCCTTCATTGGATGAAACCAGGGCCTGAACATACACTGGAAAAAATTTACTGATTGTATTCACATTGCTTCCGTTAGGCTCCGGCATTCACGGCTGCATATATTAAAACTCTCCATCAGTCTTTTTGGGACAAAGCCGATCAGGTAAAATTATAGCTCGCTGCCGGAGATATCCCTTTAAGTACATCTTTCTAGCTGTGGGATATTTGGATTCAGGTCGTCCATGAGCAGTCTCCACCCCCCGTTGACGACATTGTCTGGTTATCAAAAGTAACTTGGACGTCATTGGTAGCTTTCTGATGGCTTCTCATATCCATGCCAAAGTATTGAATATCGCCCTTACAGGGTTCGGTATCAGTTCAAAGGGAAAACGACAGTAGCCAATGCATGCTATGTAATCTTCACTACTGGACTTGGATACCCCTGCTAAACTATTTGTGAGCGGATCATCTCTCTCGCTGCTGACGAATCTTGCCCTGTGGCGAGGTTGTTAACTATGTTCCATTAGCGGCGTCATAGTACAATTATGGTGTATGCGCATGTGCATCTCAATTGCATTGGCTACAGCTTATCGAAGATCGCGCGGTTGCAAAAGGAATGCTCTAAGACAAAGGGACCTCCTGACCGTTCTTAGTATGTTTCAGCAACTAGAAACATGGAAGCCGGAATTTACCGTCAATGTAGTGGCCTCCAATCTCGAAATACCCGTTTCTCAGCATGAGCACAGACGAAATCTTCTGTCGGAGTTCGACTTTTGTGATCGCAAGCTATGAAACACATCCTCTGCATTATTATGGTGTCTGTACATTTTAGCCAAATCTCTAAGCAGCCCGATAGCGCTTCGCAAGGCTCTTCGAACGATTCCTGTCAATTTGCCGACTCTAGACGATGATGGTGGGAAACTAGAATGTCTTGACTGGCTTGTTCGTGAGATGCTCAGATTGTATGTCCCGGTAACCTGGACAATGAGAGTTGCAACCAGGGATGGCCAAATGTCAGTGGCGAAACCAAATCTCGAACAGGAGTGGAGTCCAGGGATACTATCAAGATTTGAAAGCATCATCATCAGGCTACCGACAAGAAGGCCATATGAGGGGAAGACGCTTACTCCTCCAGGCACGTTGCCTCGTATTCCACTTTATTTTCCCTGACATCCGATCGAGATAGATCTGAACATTGAACAACGCGCACAAGTCAAAGAAATCCAATTATTCTGACATGCTTGCGTTCCTCGTTTTGGAGCCATGGATACATTGACTTCATTCAGTTTTCTCTCGCAAAGTAGGTATGCCTCGGTGCCTTTTGCTTTCAAGGTTCTTGGTTTGAGAAGGACCGCTACTCACTGCGGGCCTTGCGCTTTGTTTTCCCATGAACACACGGTCACATACTAGTTCTCCTATGCGTTGTTAAGTACGCGAACTTGTCCCGTCAGGCACAAACATGAGATAAAGCCTGTCCCGGAGCTCTGATCAAATTACTCCGCCGTGTCATGCTGTTTGCTGAGTTGCACATTGGGTTGATATTTTTGGTTCCCTAGGATCAAAGACATTTCTCTTCTCGCTGGCCCGTGAGTTTGGATTTTCTATTGACACTTCCATGGCCCTTGAGAAGGCGTTCAAGTAAGTGTCCGTTTTGTATTTTATTGTATTTTCCGTGGCCCATCGGGAAATTGGCATTTTTATGCGCATGCTGGACATTTCCCGTCATTTATGCCCCGCTCTGGCAGTTTCCGTCCGTTTCTTTAATCCTCTCGGGTAAAAATGATCGAAGACATTCTGTTCTGTTGATTCTGTTAATTTTTCCCTTCCTTTTTTTCATTATTGCGGTATGACTCACGCTACAGTCTGCAGTATCGTCACTCGCCCTGTGGTAAAATCGGAGGCCATGTACACGCCACTTATCGTTCGGCCTACATCGAAGGATGACACTGATCGTGTCATTGCGCGCGTATCAAGTACGGCATCGTAAATTCACGCCAGGGTTGCTGGAAGTACCCACCCATCTATTTTACCAGGTTCGCGCCCTCTCGAGGGCTCTTGGCATTGATCCCCGGCGGCCAGTTCGCGCATGAGAGACCCACGGCAAGCTATGTCGTATACACTTCGTCTGATTGATCTTACCTTTTAAGCGAAGGATGGGAGAAAGTGCCTTGGTATGTATGTTCTTTGGGCGTGTTTTTGTAATGCTATTATCCCTATTCATTGGTTTTGGAAATATCATTGATCTTCCCCCTTTTCCATTCTCGATAGCTGTGCAATAAATATTACCAATGAGGAACGTACGTATGAACCAAAGTCAGACATGAAAGTTAAAGTGACGCCACCACCGTTCCTGCACTTACATCATTGTCGTACTACTGAATTGAATGTGGAGTGAAGTTCCTGAAGGTCCTCAAATGGGATAATGGGGGCGATGCGTAGCCATCTCAACGAGGCGGTGGCCGCTTTCAGGAGCTTTTCACCTCACGTGCGCATCATACACCCACCCGCCTAAAGTGATAAAGTTAAAGCGCCCCGCGCCGTAACAAAGGGGTCCATGGATTGAAGGAGGTGCGCAAATGATGATCTGGACCCTCCGCACTGTCGCCCCATTCTCACCAGTGTACCGCGACCGTGTCGTACATATGAGGAGCTCGGTCCTTTTGCGGTTAGCTCGGTTAGGTCATGATGATCGCGGCGATGAGTCGACTCCAGCGGGCCAAGGTTTGCGGATTGATCCACGGCACATTCTGTAAGCTGTCGGAACGTATTTTCCTGAGCAGGTAAAATGAAGTTGGTCTCCTGAGTTGGCCAATCACTGCTCTAGGCATGATGATCCCGTTCCAACTTAATCGCACACTGCCGCATTAAGCGGCCCGAAAGTTACCCGGAAAGGGGAAGTCACACATCCCGAAGGTGTTAAAATCAAATGATAATGGCGGTCAAGGTGGTTTCTTGAAATCTCGCCAAGTTCGGCAATGTAGGTAACAGTTTGATTACTACGGGACTTCGCAATACCCAGATTTTCAAAAGGGAGATCCGGGCCCAGGATAAGAAGCAGCCCATTGAAAGATAGAACCCCAGAACACAGGAATCAGATCGGCTGCAAGCGGTAGACACGAGGTGTAGACCGCAGAATCATGTGCAGCACCGCAGTGGGAGAAATATATCACAACGGACTGCGCCCGAACCCGGTGACCAGAAATCTCTCTTTTATTGGGATGTGCAATTTTAGTTGCCAACGAGGAACACTTGGCAAAGGCTGGCGTGTGTGGTCTCAAGAAGTTGATACGAATAGTACAAGTGATTAGGTGCTTTAGGTAGTCAGTATAATAATATTGTTACACGAACGGTGATTTTCGAAAAAACAAAGATATCCGTATAGGATTCAATGTTGTTACGAGTCGCGTCGTGGTCACTGTGGAGCTGAATAGGCAGGCCCAGCATTTACAGACGGATGCAATGGTCCTTCACTATAATAGGAATGCGACTGCGAGTCCGCCGAATGGGCGGGCAACCTTGGCGAGTTCTGGGATGGGCTTGAAATGAAGCCAGGTGACAATGACGAATGGTGATGCTGTGCGGAATACAACGAGGATTGATTGTGCATGTTGTGAGATCCAAAAGGGTTGGATGGAAGGGAGGGAGGCGCGGACATCGGAACGCCCGATGGCAGATAGCCGGACTGCCCTTCAGTCCCAGAATGATGGTTATGACCTAGATTGTAGGTGGACAGCCCAAGTCTATTCTGGGAGTAATCTAGACTGCCGCCGCCGCCACCACCACCATTGTAGTGAGCTGGGCGTGCGAGAAGTTGTCGGCCACTTCCGCCGAACTCGGCAGACGCTGAGTTCTGTTGACCGTGACCCCCCTGCAGCGACTGAAAAGACATGGGGTGATACAACTGCAAACTTTCTGCAGGCAGTGAAGCACGACGCGCAACAGGATCTAAGAGAGAGGAAGCAGGAACGGCGCGAGTGGAAGACGGATATGGGGCAGAGGTGGTAGGTCCCTGTGCTGCTCGGTGGGCGGGAGCTAAAATCCTGCGACGAGCCTGAGGTTGTGTTCATTAATTGAGTGAAGATGAAGGAAAGTAAAAAAATACGAACATTAATCATCCAATTGGACACTTGGCTCATGCTCAAACCAGTGGCATGGCAAAGCTGCTTTTTCTCCTCCTCACTTGGGTATGGATGATCTGAGTGACGATGCAACCAGGCCTTCAGATAATCGGTCGTCTCCTTCGGTAACTTGCCCCTCTTACGCATGGGGCGTTCAGCTAATGTAGATGAAGGAGCAGATGGAGGGGAGCGAGATGTAGGAGAGGAGGTTGTTGTCTGTGCTTGTGCAGCAGAGGGTACTGGGCTGTTCGTCGCGTTTAATGACGGACTGTTTGTGGAAAAGGCATAATCTTGATTAGCAAAATTCCAATCATCCTTAGGTTGAGCTGAGGAAGGGTAAAGTCTACGATCCTGTTGAGGAGGAAGACGAGGGGCAGCGGAAAACATCTGGGGAGTTGTGCTAAAGGAGGAGTGTCTGACGCTGTCGTCGTACTTGTTGAGGGTACTTGGTAACTGGCCTGTGGAGCTTGGACGAACAATACCAGAAGGGGAGTCGTTCCAACTGTCGGATTCTATGTATCCTGAAGGAGAGACGCCCTGAGGTTTGATATCAGGGGTGAGAGGTGATGTGAAGTTGGAAGAGGTAAAATGGGAACTGGAGGTAGTTGTACTGGAAAGGGCTGTATTATATGAGGGAGAGTCTCCGTAGGAGTAGTTGAGATGTGTGTCGGCAGTTAAGCGAGGACGGGTAGAAGATTTATCTTGAAAGTCTGAGGTATCGGCAGAAGGTGGGAAATGGTATGAGCCAAGATTAGAAGACGCGTGCGATGCGCGACGGAGATGAGTAGGAGGATATGGAGCGGAACGATAGCGAGGGTTAGATTCTTGTGAAAGAGCTGGTAAGGAGGCTCGACGAAAGGGATCCTCAAAGGCAAAGGCAGAAAATATAGAAGGTAATTGTACCTTTGAATTGTCGAGGGGAGTGTCTAGTTGTTTGTCGTCTTGTTGAGGGCTATGATGATCAGAATCAAAGTGCCAAGAAGGGAGTTCTGAGGAGAAAGAAGGACGGGTTCTAAGGGGTTGTGGGGAGCTAGAGGGAGACAAGGGACGCTTTTCAGGGCGAGAGGCTACACTGCTCTCTGTCTCAGCCGAGACGGTAGAGCTTGACATTCGACGAGTAGGATAATCAAAGGCCGAGTCTGTGGGACTAAAGTAAATATAATAAACGAGACAAGTCAGATATGTGGATCGGGACAAGGCACGAAAGACCCACACGATAGCCGGGGAGGCACAGTTTGATAAATCGTCCGAGAAGGGAACAGGGTCGATTTTTGGATCAAGTCTGTAGGGTGGGGGTCAACTGTGTAGCTCTTTGATGTGATGGGATGAGGAAAGAAAGATTGTAAAACAATATTTTGACAAGACATGATCTTGACATATGACAGTCGGATTATGAAATCCGATTGTAATAGGAATTTTTTATATATATTCAAAGGAAAAAAAATACTCACTGTAAAGATAATTGCAACTGAGCGACGTTGTAAGAGCTGATAGCAAGGGGAGAATTTGACTTTTGCTCAATCATTTGAAAAGAGGTGGGGAATTGTAGCTTTGATGGACGGGATTTTAAGAGGGAAAGGGAATCCGAGTCGGGAAAGAATAAGGAAAGAAAGAAAAATGAAATTATTAAGCTGGAATAAGCTATGAAAAAAAACCGATACACCTTGGTAGATCGAGGCACCCCCCTCATGGGAAAGAACCCTTTCCTCCACAGAAGCCGTTAACCGGTCATATCCCGACATCAGCGCGTCATTATCACTTCTAGTTGTAAGGCGCGGCGAAGAATGATTATCGGTAGCGAATAGCATCTACTTTCGCCAGCGGCCCTTTGCCCGAGCGTCTATATAACAATCTATAGGTGATAGTACAGAGCCATGGCCCATCGGTGATTCAAGTTGCACATACCCCGAGTTTCTACTTATTTGATTTTAATTTTATTTCTGTCGTGGAAATTGAGATTAGTATTCTGGTAAAAAAAGGAATGGGCTGTGCAACCCTTCAATTAATCAACCCAACAAGTTGACCCCAATTAGAATACCTTCTTTTTCATTGCCTTCATGAAATTGAATTTTTTTGCCCACAGCGCGCTAGCGAGAGCGTAACACACTCAACTCCTCCTCGGTCCCGTTCGATCTAGTTATTCAGATTCAAACTATTAGATCTCACGTTGCTGTCGTCCGTATTCTCATCCTGTCACTCCCTCTTTAACCTTGTTCTCGACATCCTATCGTAAACTTACATGAAATTATAATAAATGCGGTACTCACGTATACTCCCACTCGCTCTCGTTAATCAACTTCGTAATCCACGCCTCCTCTTACTTGCTTCGCAACCCGTATCATGCAATGCATCACCCCTCCTATCAAATCTGTATCATAGATACTAAATCCTGTATAACGAGATTTCTCTCCCCACCACCACATATAGTCATATTGTTCATTCTCTATATACGCCTCGAGGGCCCAAGTTTCAGATCCTGAGCGCTATACCACCTCGTTCAGGTACACATCTTTGGTGCGCGGACTTCATTTCTCCCCTTAGGCCGTTCTAATAGGGTTCACTTACGTTTCTTTGCACCGCCAACGGTCGGCGGCCTTCCACAATTGGTATCCATCTCATGTCCATATTTCCGATAGCGGCCTTCCGTATCGATCGTCACAACTAGTCCTGTTGCAACAACCCGCATCGCATTCCCCCAAGACCATAACAAAACCTAAAATCAATCATCGCCCCCTCACTTTGTATCTAAGCTTCGGGATCGACAATACACTTTGTGTCTCAGATTAATACAAATCCGTTTCGAACTTGCCTCAAATTCCGCTGACGAAATTTTATCATTGCTTCTAAAATCAGCGTAGCCGCATCATTCAATGGGCCCGTTCCATTTCACGTAAAATATGCCACTTACTTCATGCAGCATACCAAGACTATGATAGATTATGATCTACAAACACCGCAAACACTACACAAAGCAAACATCCCAAATCCATCATTCAGTCACCAGTGGAGTCAGTCATCAGGAATCACTTGGTGCCACCAGCACCGATTATCACTGTCGTCCCTGACTTCCCCTTGGCCCCCTTAATTTTACTCTTCGTCATCATACCCTGTAGCAGTTGGTCAGCCTTTTTCCGTTCCTTCTCCGAAACCTCGACCCCATCTAGCATCCCTATCCGGGGACATGCGCGCATGATTAGCCCTCGATACGCAAGGCGGCCGACATATGCATCATCCGGGAGGTCCCGGCGGAACTTCGAGTCCAGTTCTTGCCATCCATATTCCGTACTTCCCTTCTCACCCCTGCCATCGCCGTCCTCCCCGTCGCTAATCCCTTTTCTCTCGCATGGTTGTAATGCCCCTGGTATGTCTTTCACTAGAAGTGGGAGATACCACCCAAGCGTACAGGGGTTCATCCTGCGTAACCATATCAGCCTTCGGGACACCTAAATTGTGAATACAGGGTCGATGTTCTCACCTAAAATCGAGCATTTCCGCATCAGGCATACACTGTAATGCACGGATCAGCTGCTTAGTCCCCTTCAACCGAGATCCAATCATAGTGAGCTTCCTAAGTCTGGTAAGCCCCTCCAGGGGGAGAGCATCACTCAAAAAGTTGTAGTTGAGGTTTAGAACCCTCAGGTTTGGTGTTAGACGCGCCAGGTCCTGTGGGAGAGAGGTCAGCCGGCAAGCGGCTACCTCAAGGTACAGCAAATTGTAACAGGGCTCTTCGATAAATTCGCTCTTGAGTTTGTTACCTAGAAAACGGATTTGAACCCTGCCTCATGTGACCCAAGTTTTGCTATACGGACCGGATAGGTATAGCCGCTTTACATCGCGGAACTGGCGGGTCGAAAGATAGCTGCAGATTACACCACCATCGCCATCAAGGGAACAGGTACAGTATAATGAAGGGTTCCGTTAATGACGTTACTGCAAACACCGAAATGCTATGCACTCACAAACCGCAAGAAGTTTGATTTCGCATGCTAAGATTCTCTAGCTTACAAAGACGTTCCGCCTTTACGAGAGTGTCGAGAGAATTATTGTCCAAGTACAGCGTGCGCAAGTTTGGGAATGGTGCGACGTTCAGGTGCTTCAGTCGGTTGCCGCTAGCTCGAAGAATGCGCAATCTTGGCATTATGCCACCTGGCTCAATATTGTCCACTGTATTATTGTCTTCAGGAACCTGTGCTCGTTATCCAGGGCCCCGCGCAATATGGAGTTAAGGTTACACACCAATATTGAGCGCAATTAATGCAGGTAGGCTTGATGCCAAGTTTGAGATACTGCAAATACAGTTCCCGCTCAGGTTTAGCATCTCCAAGCGCGGCCTGGATACATTTTTGTTGGTCACTAGGGAGTAAAAAATAGGAGGTCTGGAAAGATTGATCGTACCATCGAAATTTGGCAAAGTCAGCTGTTTGAATTTGGTTGCCTTGTAGACTAAGCTTGGTCAGCCCATCCAATTTTTGAAGGCCATCAACGCTAGTGATACGATTGCCGTCAGCTCGTAGCTCCCTCAGGTGTCGAAGACATTGCAGCTCTGGAGGAACATGTTGTCTTGTCAGCTCACTTTTCTTTGACACGATCCTCGGTGCTCACGTGTCAAAGAGTCGATGTCATTGTGACTGATGTCGAGGCTTTCAATGTTTTGCAAGTGATTAAATGAAGTGACACCTGTCAGTCTTCAGAGGGCGGATGTCAGTGGAAGTAACTTGAACTAACAAAAAGCCTACAAATTGTGAGCAACAGAAAGTGTTCGCACAGAATCGGGAATGCCGCTCAGCCATGACAGCTGGTTGTGATTCCTAATCGGAAGGCGTCAACAGCTGTCGGCATTTGCTTCCGCAATCATCATGAGAAGCAACTCACAATACTAGAGAGTCCAGCTTCGGTAGAAACTCCTTCAGTCGAGTCACACCATCCAACGACTTGCGAGAAAGGTCGATACTGTGAAGTTCGTCCCAGTGTGGTTCAAATGACTGGACATCAGTGATCACCTGCACGAGTCGGTCATGCACCAAGCCAAAGGAGCACTCTGTCAAGAAAGTAGCGTTTGCCTTCTGAGCCTTCTCACTCAAACGACCCTTTTGTGATGTCGAGAAAACACGACGGGTCGATCCAGTGTAATCGGCAACGGCCATTCGACTACTCGGCCTAGAAGTAAAGGGCTGAAGTTCTTCTGTCGGTGGACGGCCCGAACATGACGATTTCGTGGGGGAAACATTATCGAAACCTGCCATAGCATCAACACCGGGCCACACACTTGCGGCATGATGTCAACTTACCAGGGCTTTCCAGGTTCTGCATCATCTCCGCTATGCGTCTGGACCTTGCCGAGGGAATGAATAGCCCCTGTGCAGGGTCATGCTCTGAAATGCTTGTAGCATGGCTACCCACATCGTCATCGCTCTCGTGGCCTTTTGGGTTCAGGCCCCGTATAGGTCCGTCCCTCTTTCCATCAGAAAAACTTACGGAACGGCGGTGGCCAAGTCGCTGGGCTGGCGTACGGTACCGATCGCGGCTCGGATCCTTCAGGGCTGATACAGGAGTGACACTCCTACTCTTCAGGGCCGAGCGGGGCATTGGAGTGATAAGCGATAATGACCGACGTTGTGGCACGACTGGAGTAACAGCTACCGCAGTAGAGTTCGAAGCGGGCCGGATGGGTGAAGAAGCTTGCAGTTCATGCGGTAATTCATCCTCCGCCTCAAAGACTGCAGCAGCGTCTTCGCCTTCACCCCTTAGCGCAGCTCCATGGCGATCGTCTGATTCAGAATCGCTTGTCTGTACTTCTTCATCTCCTTCCGAATTGTCAGATGGCACAACGCGAATAGCTGTGACCGATGGCCCGTCGAAGGAGAATGATGTTAAATCAACTTCTTCCTGATCATTCAGCTCTACCTCCTCTTCCACCTCCTCGATGCGACTCATCTCCACTTCATCCTGCTCTCCTCTAGCTCCAGGAATATCACCTCCAACGTCTATGTGCGTATTGCCATTCGCATCCCTGGAGTCGTCCTCCTTCAGGCTCTCTATGTCTTTGAATGGATCCTCGCTATCTCCATCTGTGCCAGTGCAGGTTGTTTGATCGCGCTGGTCCTCCGCATCTGAAGGCGTACGAGTAGCAACCCTCACCCACTTCATGAGATCTTTGTCGTAGACCATACGGCCCACCCTTTGTGGGAGAGCTGGTACATCCGATGGCGCGATGTGGGTGATTTGAACTGGACCAGGGTGTTTGACGAACGAGGGTGCACTACTCGTTGTGGTTATGGTTCCAGAAGCTGTGCTAGAGGACACCATCCTGTTAAGATCCTCATTGGGGCCAGACGAGGACGAGGACGAGGGATACGATGGGGGGATCTGTGCAGGAGGATGTATCATAGATTGCTGACTTGTTGAAGGAGTTATCCGAATGTGTGGGACGTTACTGAGGCCTGCGCTGGATATGACAGACACAGATGTAACTGGCTGTTGCCAGGGTGCGTCAATGGACATATTAGACATTTCATGCTCCAACATTCGGTCAGTATCCTCGATGACGGCATTGCGCGACACTTTCCGGGGACTACGGTAGCTCCTGGAGGAAGATGATGGTCTGCGGGGTGACCCGAATTTATTGCCTTGCTTCTTGCCAATATTGATTTGAGATACAGACAACGCGCTGTCGCACGAGCGTTCGATATGCGAAACATCGTCCGTGTGAGTGAGATGGGATATATCGGTGGAACCCGAGAAAATACGTTTAGAACCTCGAATATCGTTTTTGATTTGCTGCATCAAAGTCGCTGCTTGATGGCGATATGCCAGAGATGAATGATTACTAGGAACGGTTACAGCTGTCGATGAACTCATAGTAGCTGCACTGCGATCATCAGGAACACGAAGGACAGAGATGCCAATTCCTATACAAATATTTACAATTAATATGTACATACGCTCATGATTTACATACCTGACGAAGGCTTTGGTTGCGCATTAAGAGCCCCAGTTCTGTTGTTTGATTGAATTTCCGAGGACTGCGGACCTGCCGTAGTAGATATCGTAGAGAACTCGCGTGCGGCCTTGATCTGTTGCATGAGGGAACGAGACTCGCCAACATAGTCCACCCTGGAGACCATTGGCCTCGCGATTGTAGCACCTGCGCCATCGCCTTCACCATAATAGTGACTTGGAGGGCTAAGTTTGACCCGTTTAATGCTGCGAATAGGTGTGTCATCTGAGACGGTGGCCTCTTGCACATTGACCAATGCTAAGCGTGGGATGCTCCTGGAAGAATCATTGCCTTCTGCGCTTCCACCAGAAGGCGTATTTACTGCTATTGAATCAACCATTGCCGACAAGTGATCACGCGTGAATGTGTCGTACTGAAGCTGAAAAAGGCGTAGACGTGGGTCTGTCATGGGAGGTCGTGCATTGCTATGAACACCAGGCGTGCTTTCTGCCTGAGGCACACTACCATTGGTGCGAGGAACAGTAAAAGTGAATTTGCATTCCATACTAGATCCGGGCGGTGCAAGTAAATTGAGGGAGGGCACTGCCGTAGGCAGGCCAGGTAGCTCGAGGTCTGTCTGTGAGTCATCTGGCATGTACGCTTGAGATAGGCGAGAGGGAATCGTCGGAGCACACCGAATTGCAAGTGCAGTAGGCTTCGAAGGCGGTGGTGAAGGTGGCTCGAACATTTTCTCGAGTGCTAAAGGACTGAAAAAGTCTTTAATGATGCCCCTCTTAAGTTGTCTGCCTGGTGTCTTTTGCAAGAGGGCCGGAATGGGTATGTCTTCGCGAATCAAGAACGTACCGACTGGTTCAGGTGCTGCTGGAAGTGGCTCGGTGTCCTCTTGAGCTTGACTTGGGGTTCGCAGGTAACCGGGCAATGGAGTTGTGAGAGAGATGGACTGAGTGCCCATGGACGACACTTCATCTTCGTCTATCCACTCTTCGTCTAGATCGTCCGTCATCCATGCTGGACGAGCTTCTGCCATGACACCAAAAGCGAGGTTAAACGTTGCAGGGTTGAAACTTACAAGACTCTAGCCGAGCTCTCAGTTCGGGCACGCGGCGTGTTTTTACCACGTGACCGTTCTCTTTCTTTCTTGTTGGTCCGAGTGGATCCTTATTTGGCAATTATTTCTCTTCTGCCAATAGGGGATAGTCTGAGATAGTAAGTGACGCCTTAGTTATGGAACTACTAGTAAGAGATGATATTCGCCGTAATTACATACATCTTTACGATCAACTTTGCACATTATACAGTTCCATCAAGGGCTATCAAGGGTTGCCGATAATCTCAATCGAACGTACATGAGAGTCCAATTCCCCTCTTTGTCCTTCATGTCAACCTCACACATATCTACAACCTCATCTATGATGGTGGCGGCCTCCTGGTCGCTGAATTCCTTCAGGAACGTTCTGCGCGCGAATAGCTGCAGCCATCCTCGGAGTCCGCCGTCCAGCAGTGGTGTCAGCCTTGGAACCAAACTAATGGTATTGACGCGGAAACCTGCGCTTTGCAATAGCTATAACAGAAAAAATGTGAGCAGCTGACAGCCATTCTAACACATGACAGACCCCTTGATATTCTTCAATTGTTGGAAAGTACCAGGGATCCATTTTATCGGGCTCGTAACCGCGTCTTTTGACAGCCCGGTGAAGACCGATCCGAACGCCTGCATTTGTCGTCATTAAAGATGACCCATTCAACAACGCAGATTTACCGATACAATTCATGAACCCGCCCATCTCACACACAAAACGCCCACCGACCTTAAGCAGCCGCTTTGCTCCATCCAGAACTCCGCGCGGGTTCTGTTTACACCAATGTAGTACGGCATTGCTAAAGACAGCATCGAAAGAGTTCCCCGTAATAGGAGCAGGTAATTGAATGTTTTGAAGGTCAGACATGTATGCGTGCCTAACCCCATTCACCAAAGCTTTGGAAATCTGTCAAAGACAATTAAGTGCAAACCATTCACTTCATACAAGCCCATGTGATCTCACCATGTCATTGTTATAGTCAATACCAACAGTGAAGCCACTCGCACCAACAGCTTCTTGGATTCGCAAGGTTAGTTCCCCAGTCCCACATCCAAAGTCAACGATTTGTTCGCCAATGGAAGGCTTCAGAAGGGATAAAACGGGTGCAGTGTAGTTAGCAGAATACACAAATGCTGCTGTTTGGTTGTAGTTCGATGCGGAGTAGTCCGATGTTGACGAAGCCATTCGAGCAGAACTGTTACAATTTCCTGCTGCTGAACAGACCTAAACTTAATAACGATTCGAGCTCATGTTATCTATGTATCCGAGTCGTGTATCGGGAAGTCTCGGCATTACAGTTATCGGCCGAAGGCTCTAGGGATCATATGGATACGTGAATTGGACCACTGCCTTAGGCAGCTGCTCAGCTCCTAGTAATGTTTGGGAACTGCATGCTAATCAGTACCAGTGAACTCGGCCGACTGATGGCCGAACAGAGAGGAACATGGGACCGGTAAGTACCCTGGTTGAAGGGAAGTCTACTGGCTTCTCTAACGCACATGACATAGCCCTGCAACCAACTTGAAACACTGATGAGAAAAGCGGACTTAACGGCACGCAGTAAATCGGCGATGAGTCTGTGCGAGATTTTTCTTTGAGGTGCTTCCGATTGATGTATTCCACGTTGAATAGATGATCTTCCATCATCATATTGAGATTGTCTATAAACCAGCGAAGTGAATTATGATTAGGTGGGTAATCATGCAAACTGTACGCTCGCAATACGGCACCGCGGGGTCGGGGACGTGATACATAGTAGTTTGTGATCCATGCGGGTGACGAACACACCTTGGATACGGATATGCAGCTTGTGCTCGGCCTAGCACCTAGCTGATCTGATGCACAAAAATCTTGGATCATTCACGATCGGCCTTCGCTTGAGGATCGATGACTCGCAAGTATATGCTTGTACTTTGCCGGAGTATTTGCCATGTGGAGATTTGACGCATCAACAAGTCTTCGCGACAGAAGCTACGGCGCATCTGATGGTATCTCTGCCGGATAGAACCAAGCATGGAAAAATTCTGGCGGATCCTGGAGCCTGTAGTTGATGATTTATAACCACAATCTTTTGTACATAACACACGAGTGACGGAGCAATTGTGCAACTTGAATTTCGGCGAAGTTCCGAGAGTGGCTGTGTTTACTTTCAACTTACAAAGTGTACACCATCATGATGATACTTCGGCTTTAGTTTCGCGATTCATTTGCTATTCATTCATACCATGCGGTTGCGACGCGAAATCTGCACCATCTAAGTCATATCAGCGACAATTATGAGCAGTAAATGTGGTCCTCACCGCGGATCGAGTGAAACTCCTTATAATGGTGTCACCGTGACGGGAATTAGTTGGAAGATAAGCCACTATATGAATTCTCGCAGACCTTTTCCGGTATAAATGTTCCAGTTGTCGATCTTCTGTGTGGCGTTTTTAGGTACCGAGTTAACGTAGGTTCGATATCATGGTATCGGGACCGAGAACCCATTGGTCATCCTGAACATACGCAAATTTCATGTCCAGTGACGGGCAATTCTAATTTCTCTCTGCCTAGTCGTGGCAACCATACGGATAGAATCTCGTATGTCAATTCAGCCTAAATTTAATATTCACAGGTTCTGCAGGCCAACAGTGACCGGGACCACCGATGATTGTGTTGCAGGTTGCCGAGAATCCATTAATCGAAGTTCTCTCATAGCTGTTTACTTCCAACCTATTGCTACAGCGAACTACAGGTCCTGTTATATCCAGATTCTACTGCCGACTTAAGTTGGCAAGAAGCACATTCTGCCCCATCATGGATAAGTAAAACCGCTGTTAGTGTGATGCACCTTCTGGTGCCATCATAGTTGCTACACGTGATCCTAAATTGTGGTGGTGTTGTTTACCATTCATCAGATATGAATCTAGTCACCATGAATGCTGCAACCCGCGCACTCCAACAACTAAGAAGATACACATCGGAGGATATCACAGTTGCGAAAGTCAGGTACAGCGGATGTCCTATCTTATGTTGCAACTACAAGTGTCGGGATTGCTGATGGGTCTATGGCAGGATCCGTCAGAGCTCCTACTTGCAGATGCAGTCAGCCGGAACGTATATAGTACAATGGATTATTACAAGGTTTAAGTCATTGAAAATACGCAGTGTGAGTTGTCCTACGGATAGGACATTGACACCAACTTGCTTCTTGCCCAACATGATAGCCTTCAAACAACAGTGGGAGAAGCTTGGGCGGCGATACTAGGTTGTGCGACAGGTCCAGCCGCGTCGGTGCTGGTGGAATGTATGGCATGGTGGTCGGCCATACGACGAGCCTCCTCATGGATGTCGAGAACTTGCTTTGAAGTGCTAGTGTAAAAGTCGAGGACAGACCTTCCAAAGGGAGATGAGATCGCTTTTGAGTAGTACTGTAATCGTGCGGGTTAAAATAATTCGCACAAAGATCGTTCTACCAACCTCGTGGGCAATCTTAGAATAACCTTGCTGTTGGTCAATTGTCTTCGCTCTGGTATGGGCGCTCTTCAGCGTTGATTGTACTCTGCCAGAAACCGTTTGGTCGGGACCGAGAGCTTTCTGTCCAATTGTTGTATCGAGGCCGCGCATATAATCTAGAAACCGTTTGGAAATACCCTGCTTGTCTAACAAGGAAGATGCGTGAGCTGACATTCAACACAGTATATGAATCAGCTAACTGTCAATTTCAATGGCTCGCTGCAAGATTTGGTCATGAAGTTTGTAGCCCTTTGCCAGATATTCGGCGGCAACTATGCTTATATGTCAAGACGCTAGTCCGTGACAAAGGGGGCATACGTACTTCCAGCTCTAGGCTTGTCTGACTGTTCGATAGGTAAGCTTGAGTGATGCGATTGCTCTCGATGATCGTGGTGTTCCACGTCGGAGGTGATGTGGAGTTGTTCAGCATCCAGAGTACCGCCAGTGAGCTAGAGATGGAGTGTTAGATTAATAGGATTAGAACTTCTGATGTGTTTCTCTACCATGAGCGCTGTACCGGCAGACGAAGGTTTCTCAAAGGTGACAACTGCGGATTGTTTCGAATCCCCCACGGATTTGAGATCAATTGACTTGATGCTGGATAAATGTCAATCACGAAAATAGGACGATAAATGTTTAGAAAACTCACTCGCCGCAGAAACTGAGAGCACAGTTGAATTAGGAACTAGCAACAACAGAGTGGAGTGTTATATTACCTGAAAAATTCATGAAGCTTCTCCTGGGTGGTGCTTGAGGAAATGTTTGAGACCTGAAAAAGCTGAAGTCAGCGCAAGAGACAATATACGTCACTAGTTAAATTTACTGTGACTGCAGACATGGTTGATGTGGTTGTAGATAGACTTGGATGAGTCGTCAAGCTGATTAGATCCTGGTGACATCATCCGTCTACGGCGTGTGACATTAATACTATATTTGGCGATAAACGCCCCACGCCTGTGCACACTAGCACAGGAAACGGTCGCTTCTGACGCATCCGCAAGGTTATTATCAAGATGACAGACATGGATGTTGATACTCCTGCACCATCCAAAAAGGAAGCAAGGGATGATGGGAAGCAACGATTCGAAGTAAAGAAGGTATGGCTTTGTCTGTCTCATACTCTCGCTCCCTCCATTGATAAGTCGTTTAGTGGAATGCTGTATCTCTTTGGGCATGGGGTATACTGCCTATTCCTAAAATTGATTGAAGCACTCAAAATTTTCCACAGATATTGTCGTTGACAACTGCGCTATATGCAGAAATCATATCATGGATCTTTGTGCGTCTACTTATTTCATGCCAACGTCACTCAAAGTTCGCTATCATTTAGGCATTGACTGTCAAGCGAATCAAGTATCGGCATCCACAGACGAATGTAATGCTGCATGGGGGATTTGCAACGTGAGTTTATTGCTATTCGATGGTTCATTGAGGTCTCAACACTGTCAATCCTTCTATAGCACGCATTCCATTTCCACTGTATCTCGCGCTGGCTCAAGACGCGCAATGTATGTCCGCTTGATAATCGTGAATGGGAGCTCCAGAAGTGCGTTTGTTCTCTTTACTGGTCTTGTTTTACTCATGTATGAATGGCAGATACGGACGGTGATTGTGGCCCTTTACATCCACATCATGTTCCATTATTGTAAGATGTCGTTTCCATCCACTGTATCAATCATAAGAGTACTTTCATGCTGCATTGCACCAATCTCTTGTATGAACAAACATTGTTGAGGCTGTCGGAAGGGCAATAACGTGAATTGAAGACACCGTGACCAACTAGTGTTCGCGTCATCATACCTCCGACAGTTCAGATAGCATGTGAGCTGAGAGGGAGCATGTATTGAAACTTATAGCTGAATCACTGACCCGAAAAGTGATTTCAGTCTCCATTGTTCGTGTCAGGTAATGTTATCGGAAAAAAGCAAGTCCTTCTTCCTACTTAATGGTTGCGATGCAGATACAGTACAATCTCCTTTACCTTCTCCTAAGCAACATGCGCTGGTACTATGGAAAAATAGAGTCAATCGGACTAGGACCTCTCTGGCAAGCTCAACCAAGCGAGTGTGCTCTGTATGAGTCTTAGGGCTTACCGGTGTATATATGCGTACATATACTGAATCGCTAACCACTGCAACATTCTCTTCATTGACTTTGACACCCTGATTCGCAATTCTCAGGTCGCACTAACCAATCTCCCCCCGTGTTGAATTCTGGGCGATAGTATCTAGAAGACAGTCTGGAAGATGAAGTCCCCGAGCTAATGGATACTCGATTTGTGGAGGATTTTCCTTAGAGACATCGAGGTGAATGCTCAAAAAGGGGTCACTCATTTCGTATTGTATGTCCTCGTAGGTTCACGTAAGTCTCCACTGAGCCTTTCTGATATTGTGAACCTTCAAGCACGTAACGACCCCTGAGTCTATGCCAAGATGCTCGGCTTGATCCTAACGTCAGTATTGAAAAGGCTGGATAGAATGATTTTGTTCGGCTGGGGTGGCGTGTCCTGGTCCTGTCCAAAGTCCCTTGCTGAAAAATTATAACCATTTGACGAGATCTAAAATAACCGCTACAATAACCTCTAGCGACCAACAGCTACACTAACTTACCCATCATTTCCTGCAATTCCGCGCAACTCTATCACAGAGTGCTCCGGAAGACGAGTCGATGGTTGGCTGGCCAATTTTGGAAAACCACTACACTGTCTAACTCGGGGGGCACTGCTCAGTCCACTCATCTAAATATGTATCCAGTGTTTGCAGATACCTAACATCGTGCAGAGGACAACCGCCGCAGGCTGCCTGAATACCATGAATCACACGTCACCAATATTAATGTAATCTGATTGGAAAGCTACAATTGTGGTGTAAAATAAAACAGACGACACACTCAACCCAGAAGTTATGGTATCAGCGTGATTATCAAGATACTCGTTGCTGAGAAGATGGTTTATCTTCAAACTTTAAAAGATCATACAGAGACTGAATTTGATCAACCTATTGAGCGGTTAGCAAATCTGATATTAAAGTGAGCTTGGTTTACAACCTTGCGCTCGATTAAATCAATGATATCTCGAAGATGATTAGCCACAATACGTCGCCTCGCTGCTTGCACCATCGAGTCCATACCCTTGTATTCGTCTGCCAGCTCGCTATAAATCCTAAATAGAAATATATATATGAGCGCGCAGACAATATATGTCACGGTAAATTTCAAACCCTTTGTGATGTGTAAATTCTTCCTCGAGTTCTTGTAGTACCCTGACGAGCACAGTCTGTGGTGGTAATTTGTCGCCCTGGAAGATGGCTTCGTACGAATCGACACCATCGGGTTCAAAGGTATCGACTCGGGGCTCGAGAGAATCGTTTTTGACTTGTGCGTTAGGGCCCTGATCGTTCAAGGGTAGGGACTGTCCCTGACCTGGGCGTGTGGCCTTCGTGTGACCATAACTACCGGTGCGTGCCGAACGGTGATTACACCGAGTGCATGTCCCAGAGTTGTGTTTCGGCGCAGAGAAGAATAAGTTCTCAAGGCGACCTGAGCGAATACGAGGGAAGGGGGCAGCTTCATCATCCTTCAAAGTCTCCCTCCCAGTCACAGGCCGCCTCCCGTCTTCGGATTCAGTGACCCGAGCGTGTGTCGTGTCAACGGGACGTGAGCCATGGCGCAACGATGGGGAAGCACTGCTATCAGAGGATCCCTCGGACGGTTGTTCTTTGAGGTCTTCTGATATCCGAGTTAATGGGGCAACATCATTATCCCCCGAAGGATCCCTTCGAGTAGCGTAACGCCTGCTGTCCTCGGAGTCAGTAAGTCGAGTCATGTCACCTGGGTGCGAGCGCGAGCTATGTCGTGACGACAGGGATGGACTTCCACAAGAAGATCGCTCAGATCTTCGTTCCTCTAGGTCTTCCGATATCCGCGTAAGTTCGTCCACATCAACAAACCTTCTTGTTGACTGAAAATCAGCACGAGTCATCACCGGCTCCGGCTCCTTATGCGACTGGTCCGGCACAGGGACATCGTCTTCTTCTTCCACGAGTTGTGACTGCTGTTCCCTCGCCATTCTTCTTTCATTAAGGCCTTCTTCTACTACATTCCTCAGTACTTCAATCTCACCCGCAAGCCTTTCAACTTCGAGCCGAAGGGCGCCGATTTCATCTGTTTTATCAGCGAGCATCTTTGCGTCGTCCTCCCTGAGCCTCTTAAGGTCCTCCAGGAGCTGCTGCTGCGCTGTCAAGTCTGTAGTGACACGGGTGAGATGTGAGCGGAGGGTAGATATCAAGGACTCAAGCGCTATACGAGCGGGTCAAATGAGATTCATCCAAAAGATGGTTATAACCAACCTTTCTTTTCCTCAACGACTTCGAAATACTTTGATTGCCCATCCTCTCTCTCTCGTCGCTCATCTTTGCTCCTTTGCCACGATGACGCGCCCGCGTCTTGTTCTATGATTCTCGAACGTTCTCGAGCGACATCACGTTTGCATTGTTGGAGCTCATACTCGAGTTCCCGGACACGGCGGCGAGCGATGCTATTTTCCGTCTCGAGATGAGCGAGCTTTGCATGAAGGGCGTTAAGTGACGCTATGAGACGGGCTGTAGAGGAGTTGAGATCCTTGAAATAAATCGAAAAGAATTACTGACATTCAACTTCTTTCGATGATCCAGCGGTCTTGATACCATAGCGTTCAAGATTGGCCTTTGCAGGAGAAATAACTGCACTCGTAAGGCCAGTCAGGTCTGGGAGATTTACTCGTCCTTTGCTAGCTTTCCTGAATGACCGACTTGTTTGGGCGCTCTCTACATTAACATCGACGGCACTGTGATCGACGGCATCATGAAGGGGTTGTTTCACGTCGTGGTGCTTCGTGGAGGCACGACGAGAACCCGCAGGTGCCGCACGAGGGATAGTAGTAGTCTGTGATTTGTTCTGGAACAATTCAGCTTCTTCAGCCTGCGCTTCATGCACATCTTTCGCAAGGCCTCTCGCCAGACGAGTAAATTTGGAGCTAGATGCAGATGGTGTGGGTGGTTGAATATTTACCTGCGGCTGAGATACATGCCGCCGCACGGGTGTCGCATCGACATCGAAAGACACAGAATGAGAGGCCTTGCGTGCTTTGGGAGTTGTTGCTTTTCGGGAATAGGATGGAATATGTTGGAAATCCGGTGCTCCATGCACATACGAATGAGCTCGAGAGGGAGACTGTTGCGACGCAGTAGTTCTTTGCAAATTGCGCGGCCGTCGAGGAGAGAAGCCGACACGCTGCAGATTGTCGGAAAGTTTACGGCGGGAGATGTTGAGGGAGTGATCTGCTTCTGACTCAGCTAACTCAGGTTCGAGAAGTGGAGAACGGAGTCTTGCAGCAAGCGCTGCAGGATGTGAGACCTGAGACAGGTCGTACTCGTCTGACGCATCGAGGGCCTCACGAGAGCGCGGCTAGAGGGCATATTAGTAGATGTAGGAAAAACAAGCCTGATGGATCGCACCGTTTGTCTTGACTTGGAGTGAGGCTCCAAGATGCTGATGCGGCTGTCCATGCCAGCAATCATATCTTGTAGTGGGCGATCTGGGTCATATTCAGCAACACTGAGACTGATTTCCCTCCGTTGACCTCGCCCACCGAGGCCTGCGCCGATTGTGACAGCGCTCGCATGGTGGCCGATTGTGGAAACAGTCTCACCGGCATAAGGATTGACACCTTCATCTTCATGCGTGGACCACGCATGTAAGCCACTGGGAGCATCGTAGTCAAAGTACTGACTGGGTTGTTCGAATGATGCAAAGCCCAGGGAATGGTTAGAATTGTGCCTCGGATATTCAACGCTGTCGTCGTCCCCTTGTGACGATGAGAGATGCAATGATAAATCAGTGTTTTGTATCTGCTGTTCGAGCTGAATGCGATGTTGTTCAAGCTCGTCACCAGGAATAGAAAATTCGAACGTAGTCGATGGACGTCGCGCCATCGATTTCGCAGCGATGATTGTACAGAAATAAGAAACAAAAATGAGATCAAAGATGAAAAGCTATATGAAGGATGAGATTGAATAAAAAGTCACGGTCGAACTCAATGCGACAACACATGGTCCACACCGAATCCACACAAAAAACAACACGACGCGCCAGTCACGTGAGGGAGCATAACTTCCGTGTGTCATGATGTACCACAGTTTTTAGTGGTACCCGATGGAAACACAAACCCATAAACCTCATCGTCCAGCTCAGTCTGGCTCAAAGGCTGAAAAGAAAGGCAAGGGAAAACAAAAGACAGGTTTTAATGAAAAGGTGCTATTCTGCGAACTGCTCTCTAACATTTCCTTGTTGACACACTCTCAGGCATTTGCACCAAAATCTGGGCGACGTGCCGATCGTCAGGCGCGGAGAAACGTCGAGCGCGATGAAGCTCGTCTTCATGTTCCTCTTGTAAACAGGACGCCTGATGATGAACCTCCACCAGTCATCGTCGCAATCGTCGGACCTCCAGGTGTAGGCAAGACCACTCTACTCAAAAGTCTTGTCAGGAGATACGCGAAGCAGACGTTATCTGAAGCCAAGGGTCCGATCACTGTAGTTGCTGGAAAGAAGAGGAGACTCACATTTATCGAGTGTAATAGCGACCTCAATTCTATGATTGACATCGGCAAGGTCGCAGACCTTGTTCTTCTGATGATTGATGGCTCTTACGGCTTTGAAATGGTACGCTTGTTTCTACCGAAAAATACATCTGATAACTATCTTTGATCTATGTAGGAAACATTTGAATTTCTCAACATCCTCCAAGCTCATGGTTTTCCAAAAGTCATCGGCATCCTTACTCATCTAGATCTCATTAAAAAACAAGCCACCCTCAAGGCTACCAAAAAGCTACTCAAGAGGCGCTTCTGGAATGAGATATATCAAGGCGCAAAACTTTTCTATATCTCTGGTGTTCTCAATGGTCGTTATCCCGACACCGAGATACTCAATCTTTCCCGTTTCATCAGCGTCATGAAGTTCCGACCTCTGATCTTCAGGAATACTCACCCATACCTCCTTGCAGACAGAATAGAAGACTTGACGCCACGCGAGGAAATAAGAACTTCAAAAGGTCGGTGCGATCGCACCGTGACCCTATATGGTTACTTGCGAGGGACAAATTTGCGGCAAAGCACTAAGGTGCATATCCCTGGTGTAGGCGACATGGACATCAAAACAGTGACGAAGCTCGGCGACCCATGTCCCTTGCCAAACGCGGATTCTGAGAAACGAAGAAAGTTGAGCGAAAAGAAGAAACTTCTTGTGCATGCACCCATGAGCGATGTTGGTGGCGTTATGTACGATAAGGACGCTGTGTGGATTAACGTCCCCGGTAACTTTACAAGAGGAGCCACTGATGGTGAGAAGCGTTATCGTTGTTCAATCACACATTGTTAATTCTTGTGAGCAGTTCCTCATGGCGAGGGTGAGCAAATGGTCATTGACCTGCAAGATGTCGATGAGACGCTTGAAGAGACAGTGGCCCGGAGCAATATCCGCCTTTTTGGTTCTTCGACAAACCCATTGACCATTGATGCCCAACATAGTAATAGAGAAAACAGCTACTCCGATGACGATGATGATGATAGTGGTGGTGATGACGAGGAGGACGATGACGTGGAAGAGGAGGATGAGGATGAGGATACTTCAGGGGGCGACAGTGAGTTCGAGGAGGGAGATGAGGTGTTCTCGGAAGACGAGCAGCCTCGCATCGGCCCTTCAAATACGGGCCGTCACGGTGCACGCACGATCGTGCGCTCCATGCATGGCTTTTCCAGGAAGAAAGAGGGAGGAGATGTTGCTTTTGCTGACTCTGACTCCGAACTTGGGTTGCCCGAGGATGGAGACAGTGGCAGAGCGGGTGAAATCATGTATGCTGGCGATGAAAAGGATATTTTGAGCGATGACGAGGATGAGTTCGATGAAGACAACCAAGATGATATACCAGCGTGGAAATCTGGACTGGCTGCGAAAGCAAGCGCTGCATTCGAGGAGCTCAATCATCGGAGGCGGCGTAAAGACTGGGTTGCGATGATTTATTCCAGTTCGCTCAGTCCGGAACAGATTGCCAATGGTGCCGACACAACTGGGGTCGAACTAGCCGAAATAGATGACGACTTCTTCCGGGTCAATAGCTCCGGTGCCACGAACCAAGATGACTTGGACATGACAAAAGACGTGCTATCTCCTGGTGCACTAAAAGAGTTGGAAGATGGTCAAGTCCTGGATTCTCTAAGGATGCTATTCATCACAGGGGATCATGACGGCGGTGGGGCAGACCAGGAAACGAATGCCTACGAAAATCTGGAAGGCGGTGACTTTGTCGACCCAAAAGCCCAGCCTGCTCCCACTGAATTCGAGGGTATTGACGCCGGGGTTCGTGCCCTTGTCGAGGGTTATTGGCCTGGAACATATTTGCGCATAGAACTCGCACTAGTTCCTTGCGAATTCATTGAACACTTCGACCCATGCTACCCTATCATCGTCGGCGGGCTGCTAGCTGCAGAGGAGCGCATGGGATACATCCAAGTTCGCATCAAGCGCCACCGCTGGTTTGCACGCACATTGAAAACGAATGACCCGCTTATCTTTTCCCTCGGCTGGAGGCGCTTCCAGAGTGTTCCTATATATTCACTCGATGACCATTCCATCAGGATGCGCATGTTGAAATATACGCCAGAGCATATGCATTGCTACGCGTCGTTCTATGGCCCAGTTGCGCTCCCGAACACAAGTTTTTGTGCATTCAATGCACTTTCAGGGGACACTGTTGCATTCAGAGTGAGCGCGACTGGCGTGGTGTTGGACATTGACCGGTCGACCAAAATCGTGAAGAAGTTGAAGCTTACGGGTGTGCCATTCAAGATTTTCAAGAATACAGCATTCATCAGGGACATGTTCACTAGCGCTCTTGAGGTAGCGAAGTTTGAAGGTGCAAGCATCCGAACGGTGTCTGGCATCAGGGGTCAGGTAAAGAAAGCGCTGAACAAGCCGGAGGGTGCCTTCCGTGCGACATTTGAAGACAAAGTGCTGATGAGCGGTAAGTGGACTCTCAGTTGGACTGGATTCACTCTGAATTGCAAGCCTAGATATCATATTTCTAAGAGCGTGGTATTCTATCCAGCCTCGCAGATTCTACAACCCTGTCACTTCTCTCCTGCTGTCCGACAAGTCGCGCTGGTCTGGCATGCGCTTAACGGGTCAGATTAGACGAGATGAAGGGCTGAAAACTCCATTGGTCGTCGGCTCCACGTACAAGCCGATAGAACGCCCTGCCCGGCGATTCAATACGCTCAAAGTCCCGAAGAAGCTGCAAGCTGCACTTCCGTATGCCTCCAAACCCAAGCTTATGAAGCCTCAGAGCAAGCAGACCTACATGCAAAAGCGTGCTGTCGTACTAGAGCCTGAGGAGAAAAAAGCGATTGCACTACTTCAACAGATTCGAGCGCTGCGCAGGGATCAAGTAGTGCGACGTCGTGAAAAGCAACAAGAGCGCAAGGAGACACATCGCAAGAAAGTCCAAAAGGACGAGGCTAGGGATGCAGAAAAGGAGAGGGAGAAGAGGAAGGTGTATATGAGAGCTGCAGGGATGAAGAGCAAGAGGGAAGCTGATGTTGAGGAAGGAAGATCAAGGAAACGGAGAAAGACTTGAGTCCGCTCGAGTGGCATACAATACACAAACCATGTATGCGTATTGGTAGTCATTGTGGTATCCATTATTTGAGCTGTGACGGTGACCGAAAACACGTCACACGCGAAATCACTGGTCAGTCTTCCGCGGAAGGCCACTGGCACGAGGTTCTGCTCCTGTTCGCGGTCGTCTTTTAATCAGCTCGTTCATCATGAATGGCCATCATTGGCAGCAGAAAGCTGGTCACGACACCCGCAGCCAGCTTTCGCCAGATCCTGTAGCACATGGCCATACTCCCAACTCGACCTACGAAGCTCACAGGCTCTTTGCCGCGTACCCAACGGCTTCTGCGACGCCTTCGACGCACGGTTCGATTTTTATACGTTTTGACACGTCAAGCGCGTTTAACAATTTATCTAGTGGCAAGACACATGAATCATTTATCTGTATCTGCACCCAATCCCACCTACTTGCAACGAACCTATCTCGAATATAACACTGGGTCGCAATACCAGCCAGCTCCAGCACCTTCTCCGCTCTCAGAATACTCCCATGAGCTCTCTTACATTTCAACTACTCCAATGTCCACAGGTGATTCGCGTTACTGGCATAATACAAGGGACGACTCCGTAAGGCTACTGTCCCAAGGCAGCTCGTACGTTTAAGTGTCGCAATCGGCGTGATACCTCATAGTAACCTTTCTAGATACAGATTCGCTTCTTCTCAGTTTGCATCTCCGTGGCTACAATCTCAGCCTCATTCAACGTATCATCCTCTTCCGTTTGCTCAGTCGTTGATTCAACGCATGAACCCTCCTGCCGCATACCCTACCCCACCTCCGCCTGGCATTCGGAGCACGTCATCTTCTCTTGCGTTCGCATTAGGGCATCCGCTAACGTATCCTAACCAACCAAAACCACCCACCGAACCCGTTCATCGGCGTAAAGAGCCTGTTGCAGCATTTAACAGTTTCATTGCTCAGAGGAATCGAGACATCGAGCTGAAACCTGAACGTGACATCAAAGGAGACGAACCGCAACATTCTACCCAACCTTCATCTCAGCCTGTGGCTCCTCAATCGGTGCAATCCGACTTCCATGTAATCGTAGAGTCAACCGTTCGATCCCTGCCGATTCACCCGAGTACACCTACATCCACACAATTAAATCCGCGCTCTACTCCGCGCCTTCCTCGCCTTCCCGTTCCGTCGGCACTTGCAGAAAATAGCGTGACTCCTCAGAAGCGCAAATATGTTGATGAAGATAAAGGTTCTCCGCTGAAGCGTGTACACACTGTACCGTCAGAATGCCAGGAAGAGTTGAATACTCAGTTTCACTCCTTACAAACTAGTACACCCTCGTCAAGAACTACACCACGTCAGGTAATGGCGTATGTAGAGGTACCTCCTTTACCAAGCGCATGGAGGACTCCTTCCAAGAAGCGGCCTCTGCCAACGTCCATGTCAACCTCTGCAGATGATTTTGATGCATCTGGATCTGAAGAGGATGATGTCCGGTACAAGTTTGGTATCTACGCTAGTGCGAAATTGTCTGCACGTCGTACAGGTGATAGAGATGAACGAGGTAAAAAATATTTCATGGATGTTTCATCGATCATTCATCTTTCCTTCAGCACCTCTCGAGAAACTCTCCGCGCTTATTGAGGATATTTTTGAAGCTGAAGATTCACTGGCCGTGGACATCGACGTGTCGGAGCTTCCGAAAGATTTTTTTTCTGCACTCACCACAGATTGCTCTCACCCTCACTTGCAAGCCAATGTAATCAAGAAACTGACGAAATATCTCAGTCAGCTCGCCCGACCTACAAAACGATCTAGACGGTCTGTTCGCGATAGCATAGACACCCCGAAAGCGAGGAAGGTGCTAGGCGACCTCGACAACACTATCCTTGCAAGACTACTGAAAATTCTAGAGCGCAGCATCAAAGCTGGTGAAGCTCTTGATCCCTTGCATGCTTCTGTACATGTACCTCATGCAGATAAAAACGCATCGCCACGAAAACCGAAGAAGAGTCCAAGAGCGCAAAGAGTGGTCCACCAAGATCGGGATGCCAAAGGTTCCGCCTTACTAAACGTCCCAGAGGAAGATACACACGAATCAGAGGTAGATAATGCTGACATACATCAAGAGCTGACAGAAGCGCATCTCCACGATTTGTCAAAACAGCTAGAAGCTGCGCGCGATAGTATCTTCGCCGTGGAATGTTGTGTGGTGTTATTAAGTGGAGAAGGTCTGACTAAACAGGTTTGCTTTTCTGGTCAATTTTCAAGGTTGATCTGACTTCTAATTTCTCCTTGCTGTCAATTTCACAATACAGCTCTACTCTGAGGAGCTCATAACTGCTTGTCTGAGCACAGTCAAGAACCAGCTAACGATGATTCTCTTCCCATTTGTCGAGGCTGCAGGTGTCAGTGGATCGTCATCACCACAACTCCAATGTATTCACAACAACACTCATGCACACTCTGGGGATCTCCGACGGTTGCTCAGCGAACTTTTCCAGGCGGTCTCGGCTGTACTTCCGCGCATCAACGTATTGTTCTCTGGTGAAAACATTGTGATGTCAGACGCAATCATCATTCAGACTGTGTATATCGCAATCGGGCCATTCTTTGTAGTGGAATCAGGCGAAGGGGATGCCAAGAGCAAGAAAGATAATGTTGTATTGAATACACTTGGCAATAGCGCTATGAGAGGCCTTCGGTTGGACGCACTTTCAGTAATTCGAAGTGTACGCTGGTCCTTCGTGTTTGAAACCATTACTTATTATTCGCCTAGATCTTTGCCAATCACGAGGAGCAGCGATCATGGATCATAGAAGAAATTCTGTCTTCACTCATCAAGCTCTCTAACAGTCATAAGAAGACTGGGCAGTTCCGGTCAGTGAAGATTTGTAGATATAGAGTGCGAGTAACGTTGACATGCCATGTTCAGCTTACGTGACGGCCGTTCCATTCGAACAGTCTCTGCACTTCTGTTTCAGCTCGTACAAACGTCTGCCCATGATGTCCGTGTTGCAGCACGCAAGATCGCCAAACGTCGCCAGAGTCGCCAAGCTCTTCGTCGACAGGACAGTATGACCAATGAGCGGTCAGCTGAACCTTTGATGGATGAATTGGACGCGGAGGTCAGTGCCGATGTTAGTAGTATCTCGTACCTAACCGCTCGTGTAGGAGATACAACTTTATATAACAGGGTTAGAGTCCGCCATGAATGCTGCAAAGACGATAGTCGTGTATTTGACACAGAGGTGAGCAAGATGTCATTGACTTCAGCGTTGATAAAACCATTCGCTAGATCTGGAAAAGGGAAATTGACGAAGAATTCCAACGAGGCCGAATACCGAACCATTTTTGACAACCTTATTTCCGACCTTCTTGTTGTCCTGTATTGGCCAGAATGGCCGGCTGCGAGTTTCTTACTCAGCATTGTTTGTAAATTCATGGTGAGTTTTTGCACCCTTGATTATGAAACGCTCTTAAATGTTGCTACAGGTCTCTTCTCTAGACGACGTGAAAACGAGCACTCAAACTGACACAAACGCCGCAAAAAGTATTGCCCTCGATCATCTCGGTGTAATTGCCGCACGGATTCGCTCAAGTTCCTTGAAGGTCAAAGTACACGACCATGACAAACATGGTCTCCACTCTCTTGATGAGGTCTGTATCTGATCTCAAGTCTTATCAATGACCATTTTCTCATATTTTACAGGTCATCTCTTCCGGTAATGTCAAACACTTGGACATACTCATATCTCGACATCAGTCAATATTTTCGCATCTTTATAAAAGAGCTTCTGAGGATCAGGCGTACGATGTGAGCAATTTCTGTCATATAGTTATATTTCTGCTGACATGCACAAGAGTGCTAATGATCTGACGGCGGCTACTTGGGGTCAAGAATTAGCGGTTGCACTCAGACAACTTGGCAGCTCAGCGCAGGAGGGTGAGGGTCCGCAGTCCAAACTTTATGCCAAGATGAAATCCGCCCTCAGAGAGGTTTGGAAGGATATGTCAAATGATCTTTTTGATGTCGGGTAAGCTTCTATCCTACCTTGCCTCTGGATCGCTCGAGTTAACACACCCTGGCAGCTCGCAGGAGGAAGTAAATAAGGTTGATCGTTATGCTGAAGAGATCGGGACTATTCAGACGCTAAGAAATTCCTTCGGGCCAATTCTCAATGTCGTCCTGCTTGCACTTGATGCACCCGCTGTTTTCATGCGTACAAAAGCATTACGAGCACTAGGGCAAATTGTAAACAGTGACTCCAGCATCTTAGCAGCAGTGCGTGAACAAGTTAATCAAATCGGCACTTACTGACAAGCCACAAGCCAAACGTCCGTCGGGCGATTGAAGGTCATTTACTCGATAGTTCCCCAGCTGTGCGTGACGCCGCTGTAGAACTAATAGGGAAGTATATGATAGAGTCGCCAGAGGTTGTCGGAGACTATTACCCGAAAATTGCCGATCGTATTGCAGTAAGAGTATTCCATCGGTCGTAGGTTCATTTAGCTGACTCTTTCAGGATACGGGACTTGGAGTTCGGAAACGTGTGATCAAACTCCTTAAACAGTGTTACGCCGGCACAGAGGATCTTTGCCGACGTATAGATATCGCGACAAAGTTGGTCCTTCGCATGCTGGATGAGGATGATACAGTAAAAGACTTGGCCATCAAGACGGTTGAAGAATTATGGTTCCAAGCTGCATCACAGAGTGGGGTCCCTAAAGCCCGGTCAATGCCGTCGTCTGGTCCCGGCCAAGACAAGGGGCCACTTCTCTCCAAGGTCTCTGTCATCATGGGTGTATCAGCCAACTTTAAGGATCGGCAATCACCACTAGAGGATATGCTGCATAAAGTAATATCCGGTCAAGAAGCTGCTAGCGCATCATATTTGCGAGGAAATTACTCTGAAATTTGCGAAGTACTCATTGATGGATTGGTAGATGCCTCGGACTTACCGGGTTTCGTAAGTGCAGATGGCTCATCGTACCAATATTATTTGTTCACACATTCTTTTGGCAGACCGTGCACAACTGTGTGAGGACTATATATCTATTCACGACAGCATACCCTTCTGTCCTCTCAGGAGCAAATGCGTCCACTTTACTGCCCTATCTTAAGAACCCTTCCTCGGTAAGAATCCACCATGATATGCACACAAATGTCTAAATACACGTCAGCCCGAAGAGCTTGCTGTTTCCGATTATTTGCTCAAAATTTTCCGTATATCAATACCCCACATGCCCAAGACTGCAGTAAAGTTCGGTCAGGAACTACAGCTTGTGTTGCAGCCGATGATTGTTAAACCATCCCACATTGGCGGAGTTGTGGTAAGTGCCTGGTCGTTAGTGTTGATTATTTACCTAATCATACCATAGAGTCTGCAAGAAAGTGTGGCTTGCATGTGCGGGGCAGTGCAGCATCTCACGCACGATTTTAACCGTCTGGTCGCTCTAGTCAAGTCTTGCAATGGTATGAAGTGTTTGTTTTTGAATGAATTCATACTCACGTCATACTCTAGCTCGATTGCAACAGGCCATCGCTCGGTCATCCTCTTCCCAAATGACAGCAGTTGAAAACAGGACATTATCCATTCTCATATTTATTGTTGCTTTACTCGGTGAACACTGCAATTTTGACCGCCTCCGTGATGACCATCCAGGTAAAGCTGCCGCAATTGTCCACAATTTCAGAAGTTTGACATCAATTCAAGATTTCGTTTCAGATTTGAACTCTGTCTCTCCCGTACCGTCTTTTAGTTTTGTTATCTGACTCATCTGACTCATCGTCATTGCTTCCAGGGACCCATCGTCGAGCACATTTACAAGAGTTTACTGGAGTTATACGAGAAGTACAACGACGTTGGTCTGAAGGGGCGCATCCTTCAGTGTCTCGGTAAGTCCTATCACCGTCTCTGGTTCGTGGATTTCTCACCTTCGTCAAGGCTTCTTGTTCCGTGCACAACCAACATTAATGACGCTGGGGCGGTCCGCTTCCATCATGGATGATATTTTTCACTCCTCTGATCTTGAAAGTCGCGGGCGACTTTTGCGAATCATGCACGACTTCTTAGTGTCCGAATCGATGAAACACCATGAGGAGCAGAAAGGTTAGGGCCGTATCTTGTGTCTTTGCATTATGCTTATTGTCCGCAGGAGGTATCAAAGGCAAGCAAGGCGGGGTAGTGGATATGGCGGAATTAGTAGGAAACACAGATGGTTTTGCTGACTCCGGGTAGGTCAAACAATCGTCCTCACAAGGATTTACTAATAAAGATATAGTGTCAGCTCAGCAGTTGTTCAACGATACATATCTTCAATCCTAGATGCGGCCCTGTCTCAAAATTCTCAGATCCAGAATGTTGCCATTGATATCCTCAGCTTCACTATCAAACAGGGTCTCGCCCATCCGTTACAAGTGTGTGGTTTGGTCTTCTTACAATAATTC
The DNA here is from genome assembly GCA_016695475.1 of Suillus decipiens. Lineage (NCBI taxonomy): Eukaryota > Fungi > Basidiomycota > Agaricomycetes > Boletales > Suillaceae > Suillus > Suillus decipiens. The sequence continues at coordinate 58,556 of MU173065.1, read as the reverse complement.
ATTGACCACAGTTTCGGTAGTCCTTCCCTGTCATTGTTGCATTGGAAACTAGTGCAAATGCCGCCATCAGCTCACGGGCCAATGCACTCCACGCAATACTCTGGAGTAAACACGCGTCTTTGTTGAATGCTCGATATATCATCAGTGCGAGACAGTCGTTCGACTACCAGAAAAAGATCTCCGTTGATGCCGTCAAAGGTATGCCATCTTTACTGTTTACTGTGACATGTCCTGAATGTTAGTAGGTTATCGAACGCAAGCAGAACCAACAGCATTACTTCAGAGGTGGTATTCTCTCGTGCGGGAGAAAAGAGCCTCTCGTCAAGACTTCCTAAGGGCTCTCCTAAAATCCTTTGATGTCAACCCTTCTTTGAAATCATCACAGGTAACATACTGCCCTATATTGTTTCATAATGCTTACAGGAAAATAGGATGATGTTGATTTCGCAAGATACATGGCGGAGAATTTTGCCTCCCTTGACTACAGAACACAGGAGGAAGTCATTACTGTTATTAAATACTTGACTTCTGTATTATCAACTGCTGGCATGCAGGTGATCGATCTCCTCTCGCCTTCTCACCTCCTAGCGCAGCTGCACGATACTCAACCCCCCCATAATGCACCTCGCCAGCCACCACTACCCGACCCTACGCATTCAATTGATCAGGAAACCCCAGATGCTCCATCTTCCTCTGTCCTAATTGAAAGGTCTCACATCGATGTCGCTGTCATGAGAAGCTCAATAACCATCGGGATTGTCATGCTTCTCAAAGCCCATCTTAAGTCTCTATACGGACTTTCAGAAGAGTGGGTCTTTTGCATAGAGCTTCATACATCTTACTTACTTTTCTTTCAGGAAATGTTCTAAATTTGTGCTTGGTAAGAAGAACGCTATCGGTGACAAACCTGCTATTAGACGTCACCAACTTCCAATTACCTGGACCCGCCTTCCTTATGCCACTACTTCTCTTATCCTGGAGCAGGACCTGATGGCTCACAGGCTGACGGTGAGTCTTCTTCTATTTTTCCCCTCGTAAGACTGATAGTTGTCTAGTTCATTGAAGTTTGGAATGAGGATGGTGTCACTGCGGAACCTGAAGATGATGATGCATAAATGTGTTTTTACTATCCACGGTTTCTTTTCCACTCGCTATCGACTAATTTTAACCTTACACATTCCCACTTGTAATGTAACATAGTAATGTCAGAAGACGACCTTTAATTGATCGATATACTGTGATAAAGAACTAACCTAAGAGCTTTACCGTAGATCCATCTATAAAGAGTACAGGACCCCTGGGCATCTCACCAATGACGTTTTTAATCATGTCATCCAGGTCTGGGCCATCTTCAAACTTCCATGGCAGTTGTCCACCATACGACTGTGGAATGTCCTTCTCATCGATTAGTGATTTCAACGTAGGACCTGGATCTTTGCCCAAGATGTGGATTTTGTTGCGAGTGCCTTCGTCGAACCAGGTCTATGGAGGAAGGTCAGCATTCAAAAAATACAAACATACATATTTGTGAAAGACCTTAATCCATTTCCACATAGTAGGGAAGAAAGATGGTGAGTTCACGATGGCGATTGTACTAAGGGTCTCTGGATAATTCGCCGTGGCCATTGTAGAGGCCACCTGAAGATGGCTTCGTAGAGACCACATGGCGGACAAGGATACCTGCTCCAAATCAATTATAGTTGTCACTGATGATACCGGTGTTGGTGCGACAAGATGGGAGCATAACAGTAGCACAAAGCGTGTCATGGCCTCGTAGAGCACAACACTAGGCAGCTGCCGCTTCAGTCATGATGTGTCATGATTTAAACTTGTACTGACATTCGCTGATATCGGCGTTTTGAAGGTACAGTTTCGAGTTCCTTGCGCAGCGGTGCATCTAAGGAAGCAAGACGGTATACGTAGACCGGCAAGCCAGTCTGGGCCAGAATGTTACCATCGTATTGCCAATGACCGAAGTAAATTCTATCTGACCTTGTCGCGACGACCTGTCCATCGAGGATAGAACCTCTTAGCTGATTCCATCTCGTCAGTCTCAAAAGCACGAAACAGTTCGTCAACATTATGCTGTTTGCGCCAGGCTTCTGTGTCAGAAAACTGCTTTTGCGCCTGGTCTACATCATACCGCCGAGCTCTTAGGAAACGCCTGAGACAACGTAAGCCTGAATGAACTCAAAGACACAGCATACTCGAAGACTGGAACGTACATCAAAGTTATGTCATTATGAGATGCTGCCGTGTCATGGGAGGCAGGCTGGTATAGTCCTGAATCTTGGAGCTTTGCCTTGAACGCTTCAAGTGATTGGCCTTGATCGTCGCTCACAGATATAGCTTCAGCGGGCATATTGCGCCCCTAGCAGAGTTGAATCCACAACCGAAGATGAAGGGCTAATTGAAGTTGCTAGGCTAACTTGTCACGGAGGCGTAGCATTGGATGACTGGATCCCGCTAGACTCGTGACCAGTCCCTCTAGGATATCAGAGGGACGGGTGAGACTGGGTTTGAATTTGGATGCTGAGCGGATTTCCGGGGTAACGTGTTTTTCGAAATGCTGTATAGAATCCAAAATTATTATCAACGCGATGCGTCCTTTTACTTGGACCAGCAATCACCCATACAGGAAATTCATGCTGCATAGAGGTTGGACCCCGCAAACTGTTCTCAGCTCTTGAAATCCTGCACTGGTAGATACATCATGATTGAAGGGATGTCATCTAATGATAATTGGGTTAACTTATCAATACTATGAGCACATTCAAGTTGGTGCTCAATAGAATACAGTAATGCGAGAGAATTTGTTGTCTAACCGATACTTAGTCCCATGAGGTGTCAGGCAGGATAATTCTGGCAATGCTCAAAAAAAACCACTTTCATGTAACATTCTTGCAAGTTTCTCTTCTTCCTTTTCGCGCGGCTCCCTTTCTAAGCTCAGCTTCCAGAAGACATCGCTGACATCTTTGTCGCCAAACTGTCCAAGTGCATCATCCAAGTAGACAAGAACACTTGGGAGGGGATGAAAGTTGTGTGGCTGAGTCTGCCAGCGCTGGAGGTCTTGGATTACCTCTGAAGCCTTCTGACGCTTTCTGAAGTTCACCAGGTTATTCGGAAGGGTGTCCTTACTGCCGTCTTGAATGTGCGTCAGGGCAGTAAGAAACACACCTGCTTAGGGTTCAGTTCTCTTGTATTCACAGGTGTAGCGTCGACTACGTACCAACGAATGGGACACACGGCGGCGAAACTTTCGCAAGGGCATGTCGATAGATATTAAATGTCTTGTAAGAACTGATTGTAGTCTCGCATGCTTGCAACTGTGACATGTATCTGGTGCCCACTTGCTCCCAAGAGCGCTTAAGCCGACCGATAGGCGACGAGTTTAGGCCAGACACGATGGCTAACATAGTCGAAAAATTCTGAATGTGCCTACAGCGCTGTAGGAAAGTCGTTAGTAGAGCACTGGATTTTAATGAGATAAACAAACATCAGCAACACTAATAAAATGCTTCATTACGGAAGCACGTCTGCGAGGTTCGTCTTTGCAAAGGATAGCATATGCAACCCAGTTGGCTACCTAAATAGGTGCATCTGTGAACCGCGAACCACGTGCAGGCAGGAAACTCACTCTGTTACTACGGCGAATGAAGTTTGCAATGTTGTCATGGTGGTCAGTTTTCGACTCCTTGGACCGCAAAAGGCATTCAGAAGGTCGAATCTTCTGGTATAACTGGCTTTCTGTGATGGTCAATTGCCTTGCTAACTCCAAGGCATCGATGTCGAGTAGCTCCATCCGTTTAGGGACAATTGGCGGAGGTGGCGGATCCAGAGCCGTGCTAATTGTCACTTTGTTTGGATCACGCCCTCGCTGCTATTCCATAATTCAGATAGCGCAACCTCGACACCGATCCAGCACGCACAGCACGTTTAATGATCACCATAAGCTGCTTTGCCGCGGGTAGAGCGATAACTTCACCATGTGAAACAAATTCCATCATACGGTCAAGGATGTACGCATCGTCTCTCTCTAACACATCGTCATCTTGAAGCATTGACTTGATCGTGTTAATAACCCTAAAACAACTCAGCTACAAGGTCTGAGACAGATGGCATGGCTCACCTGATACGAATGATCTGTTGCTTGAGCTTGCGCCACTCTACTAGCTCCGGGGAGTTTAAACCTTCAGGTGGCTGTATCCAGAAGCGCTCTACCAACAACCTAAACAATTCATCAAGGGTAGTGAAGGTCTTGTAAGTCATCAGGAAAGCTTTGCTGAACTTGGGATCTATAATCAAGAGTTTAGAAAGATGGAGATATCCTGATAGAATATTACTTACCAGCATACTCATGAGCGGTTAGCCGCTCAACTAGGCCTGCGACCGTCCCACCTCGAGTGGTTCCATCAGGGTCAACCAGAACATCATTAGGATCGTACGTCGGTCTTAGATACCATGGTTTGGTTTCGGCATTGAGGGTAATGAGATAATGAGAAGGCGCGTCGTCACCAAAGAACGCCCTTATCTTGTCCTGTCGAGGGGGAGTCCTGATTATGCGAAGATCTGTAGTCTAAGTCAGATTATACCAATAGTGACGAAACAGAAGGAACACCCACCTTCATAGTCAGCTAATGGCATTGTATTGGACATCAGGGATAGTTTTCCGTGTATTACAGGTGGAGCTGGTATTTCTGCTGTAGGCGTGGTATCCTCGATACTTGCAACATTCCTGAGGATATCATCCGCTTCGTGATTGTTCATATCGTAAAGGTCGTTATTCGTGCCGTTAAGCGCCTCTTCGGTCAATATTGCTTTGATCAGGCTACGTTGTGACATACGCCACTCAATAGGACTTTTGTTACTCTGTTCAAGAATATCTGTCTGTTCCTGCACGATGACAAGAAGACTTTCGAGAGTCTGCCGCAGAACCTGAAGATTAAAGTCCAGTGAGGAGTTGAGCGCTTCGAGGGTGTCATAATGTTCATCCCGACCGCGCCACGTTTCGCATTCTTCTACGCGACGGATTCGCTGCGTAGTGGTGAGGAGTGCAGCACCGTCGTCGTATACAGCCTGAGTAGTGGCTTCGAACGACCGTACGAGGACTCTGGCTTTTTCAACGGTCCGGAGATATCGGGCACCATCATTGAGTTCCTCCTGATCCACTGGTTCGATATCGACATGCCGAGCGATGTGCAGGTCACCGAGATGGTTGAGAAGGGATGACAACTGATTTATCATCCGTAAGCCGGCTGGAGTGACCTCGTTGGCTGGGAAAGTAGAGTTTCAACTGAGATATGCGGACTTGCAGGATTTACACTCACCAGGTGTAGAAGCGCGTAAGCCTTCAACGAACTCATTTGACTTGTCTTGCACTTGCAGTACTAGCCCTACGATGTCGTTTAAGACTGTGCTGTCCAAGCTTCGCCGGGGAGCTTCCTCATTGCCATCGATATTGACCCAACCAAATCCTTTCCAAGCTCCAGCAGCCCCGGCGCCAGCCTTCCCAAGTCCTGCATGCGGTGCTGAGAAGTAACCCTGCAAAGGTTTCGGACCTTTGTCGCAATCCAACTCGTTAGAACGACAACTTTGCGTGATCGATACAAAATCGACAACAGAGCGCTCAAGCTCTGTGGCATCAGTTGCAAGGTTGCCAATGCTGTCACTTGCTCTCCAGGGACCGTCATTCAAGATCGCTCTCGCAGAGAGTAGAAACTTCGAGAGTGTCGCGATAGCTCGACGTTGTGCAGGAACAAGTAACGTATGCGACGCTGTGCTCGTGTTTTGTTGATCTTGTAATCCTTTCGGAACAAGATGACTTGGTATTTGACCGAAAGAAGGACCAGAGACGTAGAGTAAATCACGAACCGAGGCGATAGCGGCATTGATGAGGTTATCGACAATTACTTCATCATCTGCGACGCGAGGGATTCCAAACTGCTGGAGATGTGTAATGACAGAGCGAATAGCTTGTTGAGACCGATCTAGCAATCCAGAAATGAGCTGTGGTGGACGAGGGGAAAGTACTTCCTCTAGAGATGGCACTGCAGTCAGGAGGTGAGAAGGATCTTTATCTTGTGGAAGTTCCTGGACTTGGGGGAGCATAGGTAATGTGGCAATTTCATGTAATCGAGAGCCCTGCCCGGCCACGTGCGGACGATGAGAGTATGAGAAGAGACGAGGATCTTGATCCATACTAGACAAAGACATCTGAACACTAGTAAATGAGCTCTCCCGCGTAGTGACACTCCTCTTTAGCACTTGGTCAGTTGGCGAACCGGAGAGACCACTGTGAACGCGGTACGTATGACGATTTAAGGGAAGAGTAGAAGAATCTGTCTGAGCACGGGTACGGCCTGGCGGAAGGGCTGCGAGCGACGATTTTGCGGGAGCCGTCAGAGCACCATTCAGGTTATTTGGGTAATGAGATGATGACGCGTTGTGTGGCCGGGCGGGCTCTACTGGATTCAACTGGGATTGAGAAGGATCATTCACGACTGATGGAGTGTCGACATCCCCATAAGAAGTAAAACCGAGACCAGCGCCGGTACCCGCACGAGAGCTCGATTGTGACGAAGTTAAGCCCGCTAGATCACAATCAAACGTTTCATCCTCCGTGTCAAATGGTAGATCACGAGATAGTTGCCCGGTGACCGTGTTGGCATAGTAAATCTACATGCAAAAAGAGCTGTCACCTGAAACTGAGCGCTGAAGAAAGGAAAAGCCATACCTGACCATCTCCGGAAACTTGGGGAATCCAGAAGTCCCTTGCAATTGAAGAAGGGGGAGTGTCCGGCCTGAGTGGACTTGTTGGAATTGCGGGAAGCCCCCTCACGCTCATCCGTGCTGCCTGGGAGACTTCGGGAAGGCGCCAGATTGATGAATTCTCCATGATAAAAGTCTGAACAGATCGAAAACGGATAATATCAGAGGTAAATTGTGTTGGTTGGTGATGCATTCACATCTATTTTAAATGTTTACATTGCCCTTGCCATCCGCTGTGAGCAAGATCATTCATGTGTATGACGCATGAATTATTGACCCCATCAGCGCTCAGCAGTGCCTTCATCAGTAAGGTAGTTACTACAGTACACTGCGCACGCTGCATCGCTACGCTCAGGCTCAGTGGGAATTAGAAAATCTTCCTTACAGCCTACACACATGACATATGGAGGTCCGTCAACATTCAACGTTCAACAGTTATTCAGAAAACAAAAAAAACATTGACCCTGGGTATCAGCAAAAAATGAACCGTAAACAGCATGTCCAGACAGTACACAAAATATATATATATATATACTGTATACTGTCATTAGAAGGTGCAGGCCAGCCCGTGACGAGCAGTAATTACTTATGAAAAGGATCATGGGGGGGTCTAAGAAATGACGGGCTCCGCAATCATCACAAACTCACCGTAGACAAAACCATACAAACGACGTTAAACCGAACAGGTATACAAAATTGCGTATTGCAGTGACCAGAACACGCTGCGTAGCTAGAAGAACGCATCTCCTTCACCAGTTCATGCTGCTCTCTTGCAGTACAGGAGCGGATATAGCTCCAGGATTGAGGTGACGGCGCTCCCTCATGATAGGAGGAGAGAGACGGCGCTCGTAGCCATGATCATCACCCCGAACACCTTGGTATCCACGTAAACTGTCTTCTGCATAGTAAAAGCTCCGCCTCCGCTGGCCGCCGATACTGTCCCGATCAAACTCTTGACCATCAGGACGTACGCCTGCGGGATCACCGAGACTTCCAGAGAGACGGCGATGCGCGACCTCTTTTCGGCGCTTGTAGTACCGATAAGCGACGATAGTAAGGATGATGAGCGCAATGGCACCAAGCGACGTTACAACACCAATGATCGCGTCCTGGCGGACTTTAGAAGAACTTGAACTACTGCTGCTGCCGCCGCCGCCTGGAGTTGGACCTGAAATGGACGACAGTGCAAGAGTGGGGTCAACGCATTGGGCGAGCGATGCGGGTATACCGCCTTCTTGTCCAGTATAAAATGAGGACTTTTTATTGGAGATTAGCGAAGCGAGTGTGGAGACCTGGTCATTAGGGATATAACCCTGCCAGATAGTACCAAGCAATGCGACGTCCTGAATGCCAGTGTACGACGAGGGTTCATAGACCAGTAGCTCGTAACTTTGTACCTGAGAAACTAGAATGCATCTTCGGTACATGCGCATATACGATGTTCGGGAGCACGTACCATCAATTCCAAGTGCTGTTGCAATTATTGAGGGGAAGTACTCAAATATCTGACCTTGGGTATCCGAATTCATTGCAACCCATTCCCAGTCAAGGGATTGATTGAACAGCACGTTGATCAGGGTGTCCGTAGTTGGCACATTTTGAACATTGAGCGTAGGCTGTGGCATAATGGCGGTCGGGAGATACGTCGGGATCGGTGCTGCAGACGGCTGACTAGCTGGCGGAGCGGATGCAAGCGAGATCGTCGTTGTTGGGACATCATGATTTGAATTAGTTGTGGATGTAGATGTGGCGGTCAGCAGAGATAAGACAGTGGACAGGTACTGGTAGTTGGAATTCGTAGTCGTAGGTATGTAGGTACTTGGCAATGACATCGTAGATGTCTCATGAAGGGTGCCAGTACTGCTCATGGTCGTACTATTTGGGAAGCTGATGACGGTCGATGACATGCTATTGCTCGAATTTGTGCCAGTTGTGAAAGCAGCAGCAGTGGTGGTAGTAGAAGTAGTAGTAGTCCTACGAGGAGTATGATCAAACAGTCTTGAGCACAATATAAGTTAAACTTACACGGCACCAGATGTAGAGGAATCCGTCGGCGACGTAGAAGATGGAGTGCAACCAGTTTCAAGACCCAGGACCCCAGTGCAGTCAGTCATCGATGAAGATCCCGTCGAAGTGGTAGATGTTCCTACAGAGGTTGGCGTGGAAGACGAGGGTGTGGGAAGTGAACAGTCAACACCATTGCAAGATGACGTTGAGGCGGGACTGGTAGTAGGAGAACCAGAAGTTACAGGCGAAGTCAGAGCCAGTTGGCTTGAAGGGGTAGATGACGAAGTGGGAAGAGGACAACCGATGCCGATGCCAAGTATCCCATCGCACGACGACGGCGACAACGTAGGGGTGGAAGGAGCCGAACTAGAAGTCACAGGCACATTCGAAGTTGGTTGGCTTGAAGTGGTAGATGTCGAAGTGGGAAGTGGACATCCAATACCAATGCCAAGTAGCCCATCACACGACGACGACGGTGTGGTGGAAGTAACAGAACTAGTGACAGGAGAACCAGAACTTATAGGCATACTTGAAGTTGGTTGGCTGGAAGTGGGAGATGAAGAAGGAGGTGAGCAACCGATCCCCAAACCAAGCACTCCATAGCAAGATGACGTTGTGGGTGTGCTTGGAGCCGCCGAACTTGAGGCTGGAGAACCAGAACTTACAGGCACATTTGAAGTTGGTTGGCTGGAAGTGGGAGATGAAGAAGGAGGTGAGCAACCGATCCCCAAACCAAGCACTCCATAGCAAGACGACATTGTGGGTGTGGCTGGAGCCGCCGAACTGGTGGCAACAGAACCGGAACTTGCAGGCGTGCTCGAAGCTGGTTGGCTCGAAGTAGGAGATGACGAAGTGGGTGAGCAACCAATCCCCAAACCAAGCACTCCATCGCAAGACGACGTTGTGGTTGGAGCTGCCGAACTTGTGGTAACAGAACCAAAACTTGCAGGCGTGCTCGAAGCTGATGAAGCGGGAGATGACGAGGGGGGTGAGCAACCAATCCCCAAACCAAGCACTCCATAGCAAGAAGACGTTGTGGGTGTGGTTGGAGCCGCAGAACTGGTGGCAACAGAACCGGAATTTGCAGGTGTGCTCGAAGCTGGTTGGCTCGAAGTAGGAGATGACGAGAAGGGTGAGCAACCAATCCCCAGACCAAACAGTCCGTTGCAAGATGACATTGCAGTGGGTGATGAGTTGGGGTTGGATGATGCAATAGCATTGGAGGCAGAAATTGATGTTGGCGAGCTAGACGGGGTAGTCGAAGGTGATGAGCTGGTCAACGCAGAGGCTGATGGGCTAGGGCTTGTACCAGTGCCTGCAGATGAGACTGTCACGCTGCTGAACGCAGAGGGCGTCGGGGTACTGGTACCAAGTCCGCTTCCAACCCCACCCAATATGCTGAGATCTGAGAACCAGTCCATTAAAACATCACCTAAATTAAATAATGAAAAAAACACGCACCAAGACCACTTAAAATGCCATCAGGAACTCTTTTCTTGATTGCAAAAGATCGCCTTGCATGAGAGTGGGAGGCCGAAGAGTGTCGTGCATCGACTTGGAGAACGACAAGGGAGGATAACGCAGTTGCAAGGATAAAATAGATAACAGAATACATAGAGATGATAGAATACTGCTGGATAGCGAGGACAGCGCGACTTTGGATCCGCTAGCAATAGAACGAGTGTGCGTTTCTACTCTCTCAAAGAGAGCGAAAAGTAGGTCTAAGAATATTTTAAAAGACGAAGATTCTTGATTCCTGGAAGACAGATGGCCGGTAATTGGCAAGACGTCGCCGGCAGCGTCGCAGGAGTAAAAATTGAAAACCAGAGACCTGAAACGAGGGGAGGAACAAGACAGAAACTATCTGCGCGTAGGCTGGTCACATGGTAACACAACAAATGATTTCGGTTACCGGAACGTTTTTAACTTTCCGTAAACTACGTGTATACTACAGCTGAAGACTCAGGCTCGTTGACTTCGGCACATTTTATAATTATGTGAGGCAACATCACAGCCTAGGGACAGGAACATGGATTCGTATGATTGGATAGTATGACAATACACGACAAAACGGTAGGAAATGCAACGACAGACTTAGATGAATCCGATCTAGAGTATAATTAATAACAACGTCGACAGCACGCTGGCGGTGAATCACCTTGTTTGCAACATCCAAAGCGTCGTGGTCAGACGTGAGCCGAACGTATGCCTTCTTCTTCCCATCGGGTCTAAGGGCAATCAGGTTGTAATCTTAAAGCTCATTGCATGGTGACAAACCGAATCAGGGTGTTGATTTTGGCAGCCTGAACATCGTAAAGTTTTTTAACGGCATCTTTGATTTGTCGCTTATTCGACTTTATGTCAACAATAAAGACGAGGGTGTTGTGCTCCTCGATCTTCTTCATCGCCGACTCCGTGTTCAGTGGACTGTCATTGAACGTGTCAAAAATTAATTTGTGTTATATAGCATAAACGCACGAGACGATGGTTCGGAACTGGTCCATTCGTGGTGCATGGGGAATGGATTTACGAGGGTACTTGGGATTCCTACGCAGGCGGAGTGTCTTGGGACGGTGGAATGTCACAGAGTATCGCTGCTTCCGTGCTGAGTGCGAGTGCACGCCCTGCAAAGCGGCCTTTTTGGCAGCCTTGGCTTTGTCGGCCTTGGCCTTGACATTAGTAGGGGCCATATTGATTTGAAGTTATTCTTCCCGTCGCCTGTATCACTGGTAGACCGATGATGATCAGGTAAACCGCCAATCGCCGAACTACTATACAGTTGCAATCGGAATATCCCAGATAAGATTAGTCACAAAGTCAGGTGATATGTGACAAGCACGTGTCACACGCGCCATCGGTGCGTCTACTATTACAACACAGCACGCGTTGAGCACGCGCCAGCTTTAATGTATATCAAGACCCTGACAATCCAGGGATTCAAGTCTTGTAAGTCTGACCATTCTTTATTCGGTGATATCTCACTTTATGCACTTTTCCACCAGACCGTGATCAGACACAGATAGAACCCTTCTCTCCTCGTCACAATGTCGTCGTAGGTAGAAATGGCTCAGGCAAGAGCAACTTCTTTGCAGGTGCTCATTGTACCCTTGAAATATTTCTCTCAATCTTACTCCTGAACCCTCCTAGCCATTCGTTTTGTATTATCCGATGCATATACCTCCATGTCCAGAGAGGAGCGGCAGGCTCTCCTTCACGAAGGTGTTTCCGTCACGACCACACTATCTGCATATGGTACAAAACTTCCAGTTATAATCCTCTAGTATTTTTTCTGATACTAGCAATCAGTCGAGATTGTTTTTGACAATTCTGACAATCGATTTCCAACCGGTCGCGAAGAAGTCATACTACGACGCACTATTGGTCTTAAGAAGGATGAATATAGTCTCGACAAGAAAAGTGCTAGCAAAGCTGATGTCATGAATCTCCTCGAGAGTGCGGGATTCTCCAAGTCCAATCCATATTACATCGTTCCGCAAGGACGAGTATGTACCACCCGATCGACTTTCTTACTACCCTCACAGAATCTTTCAGATCACCGCACTTACAAACGCAAAAGACCACGAGCGCCTTGCCCTGTTGAAAGAAGTTGCTGGCACCAAAGTCTACGAACAACGTCGTACCGAATCTCTTCGTATCATGGCCGAGACCGATGCCAAACGCACAAAGATCAACGAACTTATCGACTACATTGATTCTCGTCTGACAGAGCTAGAGGAGGAGAAGGAAGAATTGCGTGAGTTTCAGGACAAGGACAAGGAGCGCCGGTGTCTCGAGTATGCACTGTATCAGAGAGAGCTGGAGGAGGTTGGAGAAGCTTTGGAGGAGATTGACGAAGAGAGGAGAGGAGAAGTACATGGTGCTAACATGAGAAGAGAGCAGTTTGATACTAGGGAGAAGGAGATACAGGTTCATCCAACCCTCTCTCTTTGAGTCTACCATTGACACAGCCACAGCGCCTAGAGCAACAAATCTCTCAAGCGAAGCATTCCCTTCAATCTCTCAAAATGTCACGGAAAGATGCACACTCTGAGCTCAATGAGTTCATCCGTGCCCGTACAGAACTCGAGTGCATTGTTGCCGATCTCCGTGCAACAGGCGAGCGTGACGATAGCGCACTCAAGCAAGAGATTGCGTCCGTTCAGCAAGCCACGCGAGGCAAGGAGGGTGAGCTACGCGAATTGATTCCACAGTGGGAAAAAGCACGCACAAAGGAAAGTGCAGAAAAGCGTAAGATGGAGGAAGCTCGTACTCAGCTCAACGCGCTCCTTGCTAAGCAAGGCCGTGTCAACCGCTTCCGGACAAAGGCAGAACGTGATGCATACCTCAAGCAGGAAATCGTGAGTATGGAGGCATATCAAGGGGCTCGTTCTGCGGCGCTTGATTCTACTCGGAACGATATCGCGCAGAAAATGCAGAACGTTGCTGAGATGGAGCGGAGAGTCGATAACATCCAGGGGAGTTTGGAAGATGGTAGAACGCGTGTTAAATACATTGGAGAGCAGGTTACCACACTCAAAGAGCAGCAGATCGAACTTGTTGAGCGCAGGAAGGAGTTGTGGCGCGAGGACACTAAGTTGGATGGACTACTTGCGCATGCCAGTGACGAGTTGAGGGCCGCTGAGCGCAACCTTGCGGGTATGATGGACAAAGTAAGTATGTGGGCACTCTCAATTGATGAATTATCGTTTATTTTTTAGGACACTGGCTCTGGTCTCCGTGCCGTCGACAGGATTGCAGAGCGACACAACCTGGAGGGTGTATATGGTCCATTATACCGTCTTTTCGAAATACCAGACTCGACGTTTAGCACTGCTATCGAACTTACCGCTGGAAACAGGTACACCACTCCATTTACATCAATCTCTACTTATGCTTACACCTCACAGTCTCTTCCATGTCGTTGTCGATACTGATGCCACTGCACAGAAGGTCCTTGACATCATGCTACGAGAAAAGAACGGCCGTGTGACATTTATGCCTCTCAATCGCCTCAAACCTAAACAGCCCACTATTCCTCCAAATCAAGATGCGCTTCCCCTCCTCGAGAAGCTCTCATACGATTCTGCGCATGCCAAGGCATTCCAGCAGGTATTTGGCAAGACTTGGGTATGCCGGGACCTCACAGTTGCTGCTGCGTATGTCAAGAGCCATAGTGTTAACACCATCACGCTAGACGGTGATAAGGTTGATCGTAAAGGTGCTCTAACAGGTGGTTACCACGACGTGCGCCGCTCGCGAATCGATGCCATTAAGAATATAGCGGCATGGCGCTCAAAGTTTGACGCGGAAGATAGGCGTGCCAAAGAAGTTAAAGCTGCCATCACCACACTTGAGCAGGAGATCACGAAGGTGACAGGTAAGATACAAGTCCTAAGCGTTCAGCAAGCGCAGGCAAAGGAAGTACGCGAGGTCCTCCTCTCAGACTTGGGATCGCTCTCAAGGGAGCGCGAGAGATCCAGCGAGGGCATTGTAGCTCTAGAAAATGAAGCGGATGAATTGGAGACGGAGTTGAGAGGCATTGCAGAGAGGCTACAGGGGTACCGCACTGAGCTTGCGAGCCCTCTTACACGGGCACTGACAGACGACGAAGCCAATCTGATCGATACTCTTGGTCAACAAGTGGATGAAAGGCGCAAGCGAGTGCTCGAGCTGAGCAAATTGAGAACAGAAGTAGGTGCACTGGCAGAACCCATCCTGGAACACAGCTAAGTTCACGCATAGCTTGATAGTCGCAAAAACCTCTTGGAAATCGAGCTCAATGAAAGCCTCCGACGGAAAGAGAAGGAGCTGCAGGCAACATTGGAGTCATTGGGTGACTCGGCAAATGGAGAAGTGACATCCGCCGATAACCTAGATGCACGATTGCGTGAACTCAAGACCCTCGATGCTTCTATATCCACTTCGACAAAGCGTGCACAAGGTTCGCTCCTAATCAGTTCCTTGTGTCCGCGTGAACCAAATGTATTCCCACAGAGGCCGAAAAGGATTTCGATAAATTGACAGCTGACCTACAGGAACTTCGGTCTAACTTGGAGAAGGCCCAGAATCAACAATCAGAAGACAGTCGCAGTGTTACGAAACTGCAGAAGAACACCGAACGATACCTGGCCAAGAAACAGATGCTTGTCGGCCGTAAGGAGGAGTGCAACCGCAATATCCGAGATCTAGGTGTACTTCCAGAGGAAGCTTTTGAGAAGTATACGAACGAAAAACTTGATCGAGTGCGGGTTTACCAGCTGTTCATCTCCGGACTTTGTATGCTAATGATGCAATGACTTAGCTGGTGAAGAAATTGCACACTGTCAACGAAGGGCTGAAGAAGTTTGCGCATGTGAACAAAAAGGCTTTCGAACAGTATAATTCTTTCACAAAACAGCGCGACCAACTCTTGCAGCGCAGGGAAGATCTAGACAAGTCAGCCACGTCAATCGAGGAGCTAGTACAAGTACTGGACCAGCGAAAGGATGAAGCTATCGAGCGAACATTCAAACAGGTTGCCAGCAATTTTGAGGAGGTCTTCGACAAACTTGTTCCTGCTGGCCGTGGGCGTTTGATCATTCAACGTCGGATAGACCAGGTAAATAGGTCAATTATTTGTGAAATCACATTGCTTAGTCTATTACAGGATGAAGATGAAGCCATTGACGAAGGAGATGATACACAGCAAAGTAGCATTGACAATTACACTGGCATATCGATAAAAGTAATCGTTTTGCGACCGCTTTATTGTTTCACTTATTGTGTGATAGGTATCTTTTAACTCCAAGGTCGATGAAGGACTTCGGATACAACAATTATCAGGGGGTCAAAAATCCCTCGTTGCACTCGCAACAGGTAACTGCATTTCTGTTAGAGATAATCATGATTTTGAGCTCTATTCTTTCTCCAGTTTTTGCCATCCAGAAATGTGATCCGGCTCCTTTCTACTTATTTGACGAGGTGCGTTGAAATGATCACACGGGATATACTGTTAGGTTACGTTGTTTCGTGTAGATTGACGCAAATCTAGATGCGCAGTATCGGACTGCTGTCGCAAGTAGGTACCCTGTAACACATCATAAATCGAGGCTGATCTCTGTCTAGACATGATCAAATCTCTTTCGCATTCCGCTCAGTTCATTACGACCACTTTCAGGCCAGAAATGTTGGTCACCGCGGACAAATTTTATGGTGTACTCTTCAACAACCAGAAGGTTAGTTCCATCAGGAGTATCAAGCGAGAGGAGGCCATGGAGTTCGTGGATCAGGTCCGTTCTTATTTTTCACTGTCGAAGCCTGGATTATAACCAGTGCTTTAGGAGGCCCAAGCTCAATAATGATTCGCACGACTTTGCGTCACCCAAACGTCAAACAGTGTTTCTTTTACCATACGATGTACAATATTTCTTCGCTTGTTGTGTTCATTGTTATCGCTATTATCCTTTATGTAACCTATTTCATGAGTAGAGAAAGAGCCATTTTGAACTCCAATGCCCTGATGGGACGCGTGTCTCATGCAATAGTAAAGCAACGCCGGACAGCTTTTGCTCGTATATGCTACTTGAATGGATCAAACAATACCTTGCCGCATTTCCCTTTGTCAAAATCGTCATATACCTGTACCGCATCATCGAAACTCGCTATTTTCTCCACCAAACTCGTTTCCCCACCCACCGATCCCAGTACATCCTGCCTTTTCAGGAGTAGTTCCAGGGCCATTGGGAACATAGCACGCACTGGACACCGACCAAAGTCAAGTGATACATTCTTGTCATAAAGCTCAACGCCTTTATATGGCACGGCATGATCGCTGTGAACCCCAACTGAATTGATACAGCCAAACGGCCGTACAAGCTCGTAAGCTAGCCGAAGCGCACTGGTATTACCAACGACCTTCGAATGATGATTTGAGTCGAGGTCCACAGGCAGGTTGCATGGAACTCACTTCAAGAACAGCATTACAGCCAATTCCTTTGGTCACGTCTGCAACAAGTTCTTTGACACTGCTGGTGCCTGCCACCTGAAATTCACCGAATTGTTGGTCGCCGCCGATGATAGAGTATATTGATGCCATTTTTGCCCTCCTGGATTCATTCGGGTCAATAGCTATCACATTGAACCTCAGCTTTCGTGTGACAAGCATGTCAAGGAGAGCGATACACGTGCACTAGTAAGGGCATAGTGACCATATCAAAATATAGCAAAATATTGGCCAAGCATAGTAGTGAACTCACCACCCCCACGGGGCCAAGCCCTATCACTGCCATAGTCAATAATGTATCTTCTTCCAAGAAGGGTAGCAGTGAAACATTTTCAATTTGCGGCGGACTCGCACTAAGCGGGTAGGGTTGTCTGGTTGTAAATGGTAGGATTTTGGCGTGACTGAGTGCCTGAAATGCGGCAAATACTCCGGTCGGAAGGATATCGCACAGCAACAGCAAAGAGGAATCAGCCAGTAAAGACCCATCAGGAATATCCCGCAGACTATACAAGGTGCCTCCGGCCCGGCGAACACGAATATATTGGGCTTGTCCTCCTGGAGTGAGAGGAGTGCCAAATAGGGAGGACTCGACGCAACGACACGTAAATCCTACTCTGCAAAAACTGCAGCACATGAGAATACTAGTTTGGACTGGTAAAATGAAACTGACATACTGGCATTCCCCACAAGAGACAGTAAATGGCGAGACAACCTTATCACCGACATGAAGCGTGGAATACAAGTGCGGCCGACCAGTAGAGCTGGAACGAAAACTCGCACCAAGGGCAACTACTTCACCGATGAACTCATGACCCATGATGCAACTGCCAGCAAAACATGTCTCTTGAGTTCAGAGGGCACTCTTGTAATAATTGAATTTATTTACGGTTCTGTAAGCCTCGCTGTTCCACGGTACACATGTAAATCGCTACCGCATAGCCCAGCAAGCTTCAGGTGCGTTAAGACTCAAGAACAGATACAGTCTGCCGCACATCAGCGAACCTGAATCTTTACTATCGCATCGTCTGGGTGTTCAATCCTTGGAACAAAATAAAAATTAGTGCGATTGAATGATGCAAAGGCGAAAAATCAACATACTCGGGAATGGGAAGGGTTTCGATACGAACGTCATATGAGGGTGGGTACCACCGCACAGCGCGTTGTAAGGACAAAGCCTCTATGATAGTCATGGCAAATAATTGCGCCTAGTACTAGTTAACAGGAGAGAATCAAAGTCACTTGATAGTAGCAGGGGACACCAGTAATTCGAGCACATGACAAAGTACTATTTGTTATTTTATAGTCGGACCCCCGCAAGGCTTAATACGATGTAAATAACGTCAACCTACGTAGCCTGAGCCTTTTTGTATGTGGTCATGGGTCACTGCATATCTAACATACATAATTGGTGGCATGCATTTTCGGCGTGCCGTCACCCACGTTATTCTGGAACATTACGGTATCAAACTCTCAGCTTATTTCGGTATGCATGTGATTGCAAGCAGAGCAGGAATTACTCGTCTACACCTACGTGCATATTAAGACCAAGCATTTTTCATTCAGTCGGGGCATGAACATTTGCAACTATCGTTAGGAAACGCTTTATGACTGACTTTCCCCTAGATAGATTATTCAGAGAAATGCGCTCATTAGGCAAATGAGCTTGGTCCTTATCCGCTGATCATCAGCTTTAAGGAATAAAACAGTCAACACGAGACGCACAGTGCTCTGTCCTAGTGGGAGGTGAAGTGCTGGACAACCAAATTCCTTCTCTAGATAAGGAATTGATGGGACAGACTTCATAAACAATGAGCAAGAAGCAGCCTGATCCACACAGATCACTTACGCCACCTTCTCGGATGAGTAACGGCTCTACATTCCACTCATCGTGCACAGCAGCCTTGAGGGCTTTGAACCAGGGGCCATCTAAATTACCGAGCCACCAATCAGCCGTGCGATCAATGCTCACCTGCAAGATATCGTGAGCTACAAAATCACGGTCAACACGGATCACGTACAGAAAGCTGATTAGGTGATTGGAATTTGTCGAAGGACACTCTGAGGTGATTAACTAAAGACTGAGCGGTGGTTTGCAGATCCTGATCTGGAACAATGCGAAGGGACACCTTCGCGGTAACCTTTCCCGGGATTACAGTCGTGTCTTGAGATAATGAGCAACATTCAGGTATGAGTGGAATGCATGACTTACTCCTAGGTCCAGACACGTCTATATTATGTACAGTCAAGGATGGCTCACTCCATCGCGAAGATAGCACAGAGCCAGGCTTTTGAGTTACGCTGGACAAAATATCGTACAACTGCTTTTCAACCTCGGTCTGATGGCGAACACGGTTGTCTGTAAACATTGTATAAGCCTGGCCAAGTAAAATTGACGTGAAGTAGATGTGGACGAACAAAAATCCGGTATAGCCACCTTTCCTTCACCCATCAAAGTTGCAAGAAGGCGAATCCTGAGATAAACATGAGTTCGGACCTGACTATTGGGAGTCATTGACACACATATCAAACATTGGCTCCGGGGCAGCACCTCCTTCCACACCAGAGTGTAAGTCCGGCACACCACTCGTTATCTGCACCACATTTCAGTCCGAGTCACCGCAATAGCGAAAATAAGTACCTCTACTGTTGAGTGCACAACACCGCGGAGACCATAAGTGATACAAGGATGATGTTCAGAGATCCAGGTCGAGTTACTACCGCAGGTGAACAAAAGGAACAGGAGACCATCGACACCGGCCTACCTGAGTAAAATAGCATCTATGTTCCCGATCAGGTGCTGAAAAACAAGGGAATGAGCGTGGTGTGAGCGCAACATGACGGAATCCCACTTTGTGTGCTTTTATTGCATCAACAAATCCAGCACTCCCAGTCTCCTCCTCACCCTCGATAAGGAAAACCAGATCAACACCAAGAGCGCGGTCTTGGAGAAGTTCTGCAGCAGCGCAAGCTACAGCCATAATAGGGCCCTTATCATCCGTCACCCCTCGTCCGTACAGATAACCGTTACGGCCTGTCACAATGAAAGGATCAGTGTCCCACCCTTCCGGAGGAGCGGATATAACATCATAGTGCCTGTTGTTTAAGTCGTGAGGGGCGATAAGTCCTAGAAAACAGTTGTAGTACCCGTAAAATAGTATTCTTGGTTTTGGATGGTTCCCTTGGGTTCCATAAAAAGTCCCTAGAACGAGGGGACTTCCGGCTTCATGCGTAGGTAGCTACGACGCTGTACATGAGCACAAGGGATGAGACGAATCGAGTAAGTTCACCAGAGCCGACTGAGCACCTAGTTGGTTCAAGCCCTTCTTCAGCCAAATTGCGGCTTGACGACAGTCTTCTCTGTGGCTCGGATCGCTGCTTACACTCGGTATTGACACGAACTTGGACAGTGCGTAAGTCATGGTATCTCCTACAAAATTGGTGATCGAGGGGCATAGATCATAATATAACATGCCTTGGGTAGCATCCGAATCAGATATCAACGTGGTGACCTCGCGCAACTGAGAAAGATTGTTCTCGACTTCTGGAACTATTTCCCAAACCTATAGGTTTCCAGGTAAGTATTCACAAGCTAATGACAAATACTACGACACGATACCTTAACGAAACCATCGTTCGCCCCGGTAATGAGACAAAACGACTTGCGATTAGAAGAACAGGAAACAACGGAGGAAAGCACAATACCGTCGTGAGCTTTCCACGACGCTGTGCAATCAAATGAAGACGACCATCTCTGAAAGGTGCAAAGATGTGTCGGGTGGTGACAAAAAAGTGATATCTTCCACACCTACGTGAATGTGTCCATTGGCAGAGCATGTGTAAAGATCAGACTGCATGATCGACAGCGAAAGGACGTCAACGTTCTGGTATGCAAACATGAGGTTTCGCATTAAAATGTACGTGAATGCGCCTACTTCTTGAACGATGATCGATCTAACAAGAGTCCGTGTTTCGAAGTCAAGCACCTTTACGTGCCCATCTTGGCATCCAGCATATATCGTCTCCCCGGAAGTGACGATCGAAAGTACGGCACCATTATGACAATCGAAAGTGTGCATCATGTTGAGACCAGATGGGTTGCAGCGCCAAATCTGTCAACGGTACAAAGTCAACCGACGCATCCCTTGACTTGAGATGAGACGAACTTTGACGGTTTCGTCCCCACTTCCAGTGACAAGATAATAGTACTGCCCCGGCTTTTGTGCAAAGTGTCCTATGCCTTCCCTTGTCGAAGGTAAAAGAGCCATGCAATATATGTAACCAAAATGAGCAGAGTCGATGACATTTGTTGCTGAGATATTTATCAAAGAGTTGCTCCCAACGAATGCACCCTGACTGGTGGAAGGAGATATACTGAAGTTGTTGGCTTGAAGATCCGCAGGGCGGTGGGTATATTGCGGATAACTATCGAAGAATTTGTGAACTTTGCGGGTTGGGGTTGATGTGCCTGAGCCGCATTGTTCTTCCGCGCGTCGGTCAAGCTGAAACTTACAGAACCCTTGCCATTGAAGTGAAGTGTTCTGACAACCAACATAGATGATCTGCATTGCGGGGTTCCAGACAAGAGAAAATAGATCGCCTGCTCCCGTTTCAAGGTATGGATTCAGGATATAGACTGGTAGAAAGGTCACTGTGGACCATACCTGACTTCCATCAGTGGAAGCCGATCCATCAAAGGAGATAGACATACTCTGACAGTGCTGTCACCTAGTCATGGTGCTGAGAAGACGACAAATGACAATACCAGAAGGCCTACCTGAAGCGCTAAAAAGCCAACCTTTCTCCTCTGCAAGCTCAAGAGCCAGTATGCTTCCGGTGTGACCACGAAGAGTGGTCTTGAGTGTAAATGTGTGTCTGTCCCAGACCTTGGATAGCATACCCGCATCAAAAAAAAAACTAGTCGGTAAACCCTAGCACACACCGCAATATCTTGACCTTGTCCACCAGTAAAAATATGGTTTGCATTTGCCATTAAACTGAGGACGGATTTACTTTCGTCTCCAAGCGAGTGTAGCAAACGAGGAGGCGGTGCGGCTGACCGAATTGAACGGCTAACGGACGCTTGTCCATCGCGTGGAATGTCAAAATAAGTCGAGAGAGACATGATAAGGTAGACGCACGATGAGGAACAATTGTTGGGCCGGGTAGCGATACATTTACCATTATAAGCCAGCTATCGCCGTTTAGGCGGCAGTGCCAACGCTCTCAAGCAATGGCCACGAAGCGAATGTTAATTGGGTGTAATGGCAGCTACTAGGCATATGGTCAGACGGGATAATGAGAGCTATCTTACGAAAACAACTAACTGCATACATACCTTAGCTTGCCTTCAATACTTAGGCAGAGACTGATCGCGTGCAGGGACTATGAGGGGATACTATGTCATGCGCTTTGCAAAACTTCATTCGTTTTACTACTTTTGTAGTATATATCATCACATCTTGGCTTTACGTTAGCTGACTTACCACGGTTTTAGTTCAACCAAATCTTCACTACGGGCCAGCAGCGCCTTTGACACCAAATCCTATGATGGCATCAGATCGAGCGAAAATAGCGAAAGATCAGGTGAGTTGTCGTCAACATTGCTCACTTCAGGCGTCATCCATCGATTCATCTTAGGGCAATGCAGCCTTCAAGTTGGGTGATTATCCAGCTGCGATCGGCCATTATACATCCGCAATTATTGCGAATGCCGACGACTCGACATTTCCTCTCAACCGCGCAGCAGCATACTTAAAACTAGGCAAGTACGTTTATTCTGTTATATATCGCTGATGAGCTTGCCACCTGTTAATCAACTTTCGGGCTTTTATAGGAACGAGGATGCAGAACGAGATTGTACGACCGTTTTGAAGTTGAGCCCCAACAATGTAAAAGCTTTATTTCGGAGAGGTCAGGCTCGAATGGGTCTTGGTTGTTTAGATGAAGCCTGTGCAGGGGAGTATAATATCTTCCACGCAGAAATAATGAAAAATCTCAATATTCATCTCATAGATTTCGTTAGGGCGTCCGAATTAGAGCCCTCCAATCAGTCTGTGAAGCAGGAGCTTTTAGAAGTCGATAAGCTAATTCGACAGCGGAAGCAGAAGCATGACAGTGCAGTGAGTACTGCAAACATCACAAGCTGTGATTGTTGAAGCGACCTTTGACCCACAGATGACTTCTCGTCCAATAGCCACACCGTCTGGCCTTGCCTCAGCGATAAAGCGGAGGCGCGTTCCAATAAAGATTGTTGAGGATGTGTCTAGAGTGTTGCATCATCGTGGCACAGAACTAGTAGCAGAAGATACTGAAAAGCAGCCTAAAGGACTCGAAGACAATGGGTTGCTGCAGCCAATTTCTTCCCGGGTGTTACCTCGGAGTAACGAACCCAGTTCAACAAGCGTCAAACCAAATCAGAGCACCACGCCACCTCTATCAAGGCAAACTACTTCAGCAAGAACAGAAAGTTACAAAGACGCAAAACAGTTACGAGACATTGCAAAGCCATCATGCGTTGGTGGGGGGATATTTCAGCCATCTGGCAACCATACACTATTTGCTAGGAACGTTGGAATATCTAGCGCAGCTTCAGTGACAAACTCGCGTTCAGTCATGATCGATCGTACTATCCCACAAGCTCCTATGACCCTCTTCAACTTCACAAAGATGTGGGAGTCGCATATGGAGGACGAAGATCGTTGGAACATCCTCTCTGTATGTGATTCAACGTCTCCTCACCACGTTTCTAACCTGCGTTATTCAGGGAATACCACCATCGTCCCTTCCTAATATGTTCCAGGCGTCGCTGGAGCCAGTTTTGCTCTCATCGATACTTCAACATTTTGAACGATTTATAGATCTACACATCGCGGCTCCTCATGATGTACGTAAATATTTGGTATCGTTATCAAGAGTCCAGCGGTTCGGCACGATCATGCTATTCATGAACAAGGACGAAAAAATACTCCTACAGGGGCTTTGGGAGAGATGTGGAATTTCTGGAAAGCTTGACAATCTGATTGTTGCGTAAATCACCTGGCACCACCGCGTACCTATTTCTGTTACTGGATGACTTTCCGTAGGCTGAAATATTCTGATTAGAATATCATATCATATATTTACCCTTGTCAGGCAGGTGTGCCGCGATGCCGCTGTTCATTTCCAGTCAGTCCGTAACCATGTGTCACCCCCCCTCAATAAACCTTAATTGTATTGGGGGTACCCATGAGTCTGTGTCCCAAGAGTCCGCGCATCGACTCTAGCACACGCAATTCTGCACGGAATCCTTATATATGTTGCATGTGGGTCCCCCCCAACATAATGCACAGTTCTATATTTTTTATTTGAAGAAATCTGAAGTAGATCTTGTCTGGTGGCCAACTTATTGGTGCTGGAGGCAGCAAGCCAAAAGCCAATCTTCTTGAACTTGTGCAAGCTCTGGAAATTTCTCTTGATGGCTAAAGGGTGATCTGAAATTCACTGGCCTTGATGGCCATCTCTCTCATGGGCAGAAATGTCCTAAATCAGCATCATCTGGATAGTTCATTTGATTATTGAAATTGAATTCAATATCCTCTGAATTGTTGATGACAGCTGGAATCAACATCCAACAGGTCAGTAATAGCATATCACTCTTTTTGCCTTCCTGGCCTTGGAAGGACAAATGACACTGACAGCTTACAAAGAGTTGAGCTACTGACATATGCACATTTGCCAGCAAAAATGCTATCCTGTTGTGCCTCGTCTCACTCTACAATTAGTCAATGATCATTAGCATAAAGTGACAATAATGTTAGTATAGACATTTGATGAATGTCCTCTCGCCTTTGTTCAGTGTGCTTCTGGCAAGCTTCCTTATGTGTTCAGAACCCTTGGCAATGGAAAGATTCACCACAATAATCACAGGATCACTGCAAATCAGTAGGCATCTGAATTGAAACAGTCTTAGATATAAAAAATTCAGGTGCAGCTTCTGACATACAGTGGTCCAGGAACTGATAGTAAAGATGGGGGTAAATCCATTTCTTAATGTTTCTTCTGGCAGAGGGATGGTGCACATTGACAGAGAAGTGCTGGAGGTCTAGGGATATTGATATAAAATTTGCCCTCAGATTTAGATCAGAGATAAGTAATGGTTGAATGAGACTTACAGTAATAATAGACTGAATATTCAGACAGAGGGGCTGATTCTGAGAAATAATGACATTTAAATTCAAATTGTTAGTGAAGTGGGTGTAAAACCACCTGAAATGATGTACTTTGATGGAGAAGTGCTAGAGGGTGAAGTTGGGATATCATAAGCTTGCATATCAAGTCAATGAATAGTGGATTAAAGGGTGGTGTGACAGTCCAGCTCACACTGTGTCACAACCCCTTAAATCACTTAAGACTAGGGCAGAGACTAGGACTCAAACAAAGGTTATCACAACAGAAGAGAGAATGAGCAGTGACGTCTGGTTACTACTCAAGGTAGATACAAGAGGTTTGAACTAAAGAACTACTATGGCAAAACTAGCTAACTATATAGACATATTGAAACTGAGATACAAACTGAGTCTGAAACTACTAACCAATCAGAAAATAGAAATGAGAATCATATGATGTGATATTGTGACATTGTTGATGACATCATAATGACATCATATTCTAGAAGGCTCTGAGATCACGTGACACTATCTTATCTTATCTTATCTTATCTGATAGCGTCATAGAAGACCTCTTCATCTTCATCAAGAAGTTTGACTATAGAAGCAGATGTAGGGATTTTGGTAGGGTTAGGGTTTGTCTTAGCGCTGGATTTAGGCTCTTTAGGGAAATTTGTTATGACTGGGATGGGCTCGTTGAGCAACGGCTCAAAAGAGAGCAGCGGTCGTTAACAGTATCAATGCTTTATGTACAAAAGAGTATGACATTGTCAGACAATGAAGACAGGTTCGTGCTGGGACGCAGTACGAAACTGGCTGAGTTGAATATAATCGCATTTGGCTAAGACTTAGGAGTGCTAAGACTTAGAAAGACGACTTCACAGTGACGACTAGAGTTGAGAGGCTCTAGCGAGGGATGTTCCAGGTAAAACC
>MU173064.1:91236-106888 GCA_016695475.1 Suillus decipiens | reverse complement strand
TATCAAAATATCCCCACCACCAGTCTTTGACCTTTCTGTTGCTCATTCTCAGGGATAAGGGTGGGTGAGATGCGAGACGACTCGATGTTGCACAAAGGTGAGATCAGTCATCGATAAGACTGCTATAAACTAATCTACGGCAACCTCCAGAAACTGCAAAATCTCTTTCCATTTCAGGTATTCAGCCATCGCCAAAGCACTGCCACTGGCGGCAGCCTGGGGCTAGCCCATAGGCTTCACACGGCCTAGCGTTGGCTCGCCACTGGCGGTAGAAACACTGACGACGACAACGCAACACCTTGACTTAAGTTTGAGCCTACAGAAATCAGAATTTTGAGTCCGGGAAATTCAAAGCCCTGCTCTACATCATCGTCAGTTCAATTTCAGCTTTGCGCAGTGGTTTGTATTTTGCACCATCTAAATTCTACATGATGAAGTGTAGCAAGACTCAGCACGTGATATGCTGTTGACATTGTCGGAGTCCCACCGATGGTTAGTTAGTGATCTAGCGCTAAGCGCTTAGTGTCGGTAATCAGACAAGCGTCTATCGTGCTGAACTGCCCTCAACTGCATGCAAATACACGTGTATCATGGCCTGAACCTTGAACCTCTCCTCATTCTTACATCCACAGATCCTACCTTCGTCCACCCAACGTCCAGCCCATCTTCATTCCTTGTCATTATGCGTTATTTCACTGTCATGCTCGGTAGTTGGGAAGCCACACTTGGGCGTGAGTCCTATGTCACCTTCATATTTATCTTGCGCCTCATCCTCGCGCTCTTTTTACAGTCATCAGGGTAAACAATCTTCTACTCCCTTCCGAGCGCGTATCCGCAGGCTTTTCCGTCTCCATTGATGTCGATTCGAGGAGGCGCTGGAAATCAGTTGTCCTTGAACTATCATCCTACGAATTCAAAGTGTCGAGTGATATCGTGATTTTGTACAGTCTATAATGGCTTTCAGATGCGATTCAAAGACTGATCATCTGTCTGTAGATCGTTACGCGGGGTACCTGAATTATCGATGGAGATCAACTTACCCTATGAGCTTGGTCGAATGCTAGGCAATGGGGAAGTCGTCGCAAAATTAGAGACGTCGTGGAATGAGCTACTCGACTGTGAAGATGAGCCTTTCGGTAAGTAACCTTTTGCTCACTCGTTCGCATATACTTACATCTCGTAGACATCTCGTTCCCGTCCGTCCGTGGCGACCACTCTTCCCTCACTCTGAAGACCGTTATTATACATCCTTGCGACAATCAGGGCAGCGCGCTGCTTGACGTGAGTGACATCAGCCTCTGCGTTGTCGATTCTTGTTGACGGAACACCTGCTTCAGTCTATCGTTGGATGTGAGATTGCTCGAGTCACAGATGTAGGCCATAAACGACTTGCCACATACGTGACAAGCAAGGCGGTCTCTCACCTGAACGATGCTGTGCAGCATTTTCAGTTGGTCCTGGGCCAATGTCTGGTCGGCCATCTCGACCAAGCAGCGACTCTCAGCAGCCTCGGGTGGGCCCGCCTTCAAGACTACATCTACATCTTCAAGACATTGATTCCATCACCTCTCTCTTCCGCGAAGCCCTTGCATTGCGTCCGCAGGGCCACCCCGATCATCCATCATTCATTTACGACCTCATTATAGTATTCATCTAGAGATCACCACCATCTATATCCATGAATCCGCGCAACTGTCCTACAAGCTATTGCCCCTCTGTCTAGACTCTGTCAAGATGTGACTATCAACATCACTCTGGTATATACTCATCCCTTTCTTTTATATACGCAATCACTCTTCATTACATGCCTCAGACACGTTCTCTTTTGATTCTCCGTCTCAATCAGTGTATTCATACTCTCCCTGTCAAATATTGTTCTCCATGTCTTTGACCCAATCTCAAGTCTTCTGTCTTGATTCTCATTCCTAGTCCAAGCTTCTCTGATTCTTGAGACTCTAGAGGGCACCTACCTTTGTAGTTTTGTGGCAAATGACATTGATTATGTGATCCGCGCATGCATCCACCTTTGACCAGTCATTCTCAAACTCTGATTGATCACCATCCGCACTCAACAACCTTGCAGGGCTCTAAAGGATTGATACAAAGTACATACCATGAATTACATACTGTAACTATTATCTACCATAGGCCCCGCCCCAGTGGACAATAATCACTGATATATATATATATAAGCTCCTGAAGCTCGAAGTCGTAATCAAATAAAAAATATAACAACCAAAGTGAAACATATACTGAGATAAGTTATAAGTAGGATAAGGGGGGCTTGCGATACATACATCTCAATCTCAAATCGTTGGCACGCTCCTAATCCTTCACAGGAAACGCTTCTTGGCTGAAGGGCCTCTTGCCCTCGTTCGTGAACTCTTCAGTCAATCTCGCAGCCCGAAGGAAGAGCGATCCATCCAGCGCTTCTGCACCCTCAAGTCCCGTATCCTTGAAGTAGCCCTTGGGCCGTGTCCCATAAATTGACGAGAAATGCGCAAACGCGCGCTGAAGCTTCGACATGTGATCATTCGGGTGCGTTATCGCAGACTGAACGATGTCGAGGAATTCGTTGGTAGCTTTGGCCTCTGACGATTCAGAAAGACGTGAGGTGGCATCAACGAAACCTTGAATATCCAGTCCAGGAAAGCCGCGTGCAATCCACCACCCAAGAGTCGATGCAAAGTATGCCCGAAGCAAAAGAACTTGCGAGTTTTGAGTCAAGTAGGGCAAAAGGGACGGAAGGAAGATGGTTGGCGTAACCAGATGCATGCTGGAGCGACCAAAAAATCAGTATTTTTTTTCGCAGATCCAGATTGAAGCCACTTGCAAGATGAAGTCTGCTGTAAAGCCCTTGCCTTCCTTCCATTCGCCAACGGTGTAGATGACGGCGTTCGTCCAAATACATTCCTCCATCTTGCGTTCGATTTCGCCCGGCTGCGACACGTCGATCGTCCATTCCTCAGCGTAGCGCCATATAGTATCGCCGTGCGTGGACATCAGGCCCTCGAGATCTTTAAAATACTTCTTGACTTCCTTCTGTGAGAATTCCGGATCTTGCTGGATCTTGGCAAGAATAGAAAATGCATGATTTCCTGGCCGCTGTTCGAGCTGAGAGGATGCAGCAGATGTCTTTGCGTTAAGGAAAAGCGAGGCGAGGCGATCCGTCTCCTTTTCTACAATCCCGCTGGGGTCGAAAAGATGCGGCGGCAAAAACTCATCCTCGTGCACGCTGGCCATTCCGAGACCTTGACATGTTTGTCAGTGACCTGTTTGCGATGATGTCGCGTCGCTCACCTTCGACAACCATGCCTGGGATGCCCATCTCTGCACCGTATCCCACATGGATGAACGCGTGGAACGCACTTCCAAGGAAGCGCGACAACAAGGCCGGCTGTGCGGACGCGTCTCGTCCATCTATGAAGTTGTACTTCTTAGAGAAGATGTATTCCTCGAGCGTGGCGCTGAGGCCCTTTTCCTCCAAGACCTTGGTGAAGAAGGCTTTGTACGCGAAGTAATATCTGACATGAAATTGATCGAATGGGACTCTTGGAGCATTGATTTTAAACTCACTTGTTGTCGCCTAGATGATCGATGAAGTTCTTTTCAGTGATAGCCTCGGGAGGCGCGATGGCCAGACGCTGGCGACCGCTGTCTTGCTTGTAGTACTCTTCGATCAGAGATCCACTCGCGCCTATGGCATAAAGTGCCAGCGCGCGATGAGAGATATGACTTCATCGATTTTGAGTCAGCAACATGAAAGACGAATTAGTTAAGGTGCAAACGCACTTATGCAACGGCTTGTCGTGGAAGAAAATGTGGTGCTTCGTATGGTTGTCCTTCAAGACACGTATCAAAGCTTCGACTGTCTCTGCTGAAGGACCAGGGTACCGCGAAGGGGCAAGTATGTGAGGCGGGTAGGATGGGGTGGGGAACAGGGCATCGAGTTCGTTGCTACGATAAGTCTGTTGAACTACAGCCATCTTTGAGTGAGGATATCAGAATGCAGGAAGGGTTGTTTTGGTGGATGCATCTCGAGTCGCGAACATGCATTTATACCCTTCTCGGCTGCTCGTGCATCTGGGGAACATCCAAACACCACGCAGTGGGGTAAGTGTTTTGTCAGACGCCAAGCAAACGGCACAATTCTCTGTAAACTGTCTGTGTGAAAATGTTTGACATGTGAGACTGCAGTTCATTCACCGCAGAAGCGAAAAATTGGTCAGACCTGGAAAGGGCATGCAAAGATAATGGCGTAGCAAATGACACGGATTCCGAGGTGTCAGAGTCGTGAGAGATCCTCAAAAATTCACTAGCTGTCACCAGTTAGTCCTAGGAGCTGCAGTCTAGCATCGCAAAGCCACAAAGCTATGTCTGTCTATGCATGGATTTACAAAGAACGTTGGTGACTCGTCAAGGACATTAGCAAAGCCCCATTCACAAGGAGCAGTAGGGAAAAAAACGCAGAAATAAATATACACTAAAATGAATGTCGCTGATTGAAATAATGCTAACCATTCGTTCTCCATTTGGAATCATACGTGAAGCTTTGCGCAAGCCGTAGTGCAGTTGGGTTCATGAGAAGCAGCGAACCAATCCACGCGGGCGAGGTGTCTCGGAGGCCGGAATGTTGATGGAAGGAGCATGAAGATAGCTTTGGGAGGGATTAGTGATTGGCACAGGTAAACCTACGGGTGCCGAAGGTCAGACCTGCCCCGGTACCCGTAGTTACCTGTGGATGGGTAGCGTAGCTTTGGGATAGATTGGGAATTTGCACGTCCACGGGTGCCAAATGCCGGACTTGCACCGATATCCACCAGCTACCTGTGGACGGGTAGCGGCAGGTAGTGATGAGTAAGTGAGAACATAACGGGTAGCAGTGGCTAGCGAACGTGGAGCATCTACAGTCTTGCGTAAGTGTCGTGTTTGCCAGCTTAGAATAGTGGTTTGAATATCATAAAGAATGAAATTAGCATGTTAAATATCAGTGTAAGCCTCAACTGTTGTGTTTACAACTTCCCCACTTCAATGCAAACATGGACATCAAGGATTAACGACGAGGTAAATAATATGATCCTGCAAGTGAAAAAATACCCACTTGAATTATGGTTGTCGCATTATACTAACACACAGTCACGCAACTTGAAGAAGTAACGTGGAAGGAAGAGTGAACACAGAGAACGGACGCCGGACGGGAAGAATATGTATACAAGAAGAAAGTGAGTGAGATCAGCGAACAGGAGTCGGACATTCCGAGGTTATTACATAATCCACTGCTCTCAGGTGCCCATTCCCACGACCTAATCACTGTGTTGCACTATCTGCAAGTGCATTTTTTACGATGTTCTTCCTCTGTATGTATGTGTGATGGTGTTTATGTTCCGTAGACTTCAGAGATGCGAGTATGAAACCGTCATGTATCGCGCAACCTACTACATAAAGTTTCTTTTGAAGCCTCTTTAGCTAGCGTCACGTACACGTTTTGACAGTGGATTGTAGAAATTGACTGGTCGGAGTCGAACAGTAGGTCCACATGAATCCACGTCAGATTTTCCGATACAGCGGCCTACCACATTTGCGCCAGATTAGTGGACCCGATATAGGGCGAGTAGGAGGCGGTCGTTCTTTTTTGTTCTCTCAATTTTCCCTACTTCACCAGTCCACACAGTCAGGTTAACAACACCTAGCATCATGTCTCCTACCGGCGAGACTGGCACATCGTCCACTCTGCTACGTGCCAGTGTACCAGCTCGGATTCAGTGGGATATCGAGCAAGCTAAGCGGTGCAAAGTAGATGCAATGCTGCAAGCCCTCCTGCAGCGCGCTTCTTGCTCTCCAGAGACTAAACAGCCCGAACTCTTGCAAAAGTGCCTGGAGGCAGTTCTACCGGCGTGCAATGGACAGGTCTCTACTGGAGGCATATACTCTTCGGGTGTCGAGACAGTCTTGGAAAAATAGTTAGTGCTTCTTCACTGATCGGACGCTTTCATGCTTAAAATGATTGCAAGTGTAAGTTCAGGAGTAGAAAGCGGCTTCTGTAGCCTTTTTATAGAAGCTACTAACATTGCGCTTACTTGTCTTGAAGAGATCAAAGTTGAGGGGATGCGTGATCCTGCCCCTGCTGTGGACATGATCTGTCAGCAGAACGATATGCCCATGTACCAAAACCACCAGACTATGCAATCAAGTTGGAAGCCCAATGTTGTCATTCTTCCTTTGAACAGCGCATGCGCTCTATTCAAGGATGAGAAGGACGGAAAAATGAAGGGCAAACAGGAAGACAACAAGGACGACGAGAGGGACTACACCAAGCATAACACGAAACGCAAGGCTCACGTGACCAAGAATGCAATGGTAAAGCCGCTAATTCCACCCCCCTGGGAAGATGTTCTAGCTTGCATCGAAATCAAGAGGAAGACACCAGGGAGGAAGCAATGGATTAAACCGTCGCCACCCTCCTCGTATGGCGTGAAAGACTATCTTCCTACCAAACAAGAATATCTGCCGGTGGATTATCTTAAGTCTGAAGATTCCGCGGCAGGACCTTCGCAGATTTCAGCAACACAACCTGTGTCCGACAATGCACGTAAGTTATTGTATTCTTGATTTTAAGATCAAACCAAACCGGTCGGCAGTAGTTAGATCGTCTGGCCTGACTGCTGCCCAACCTTCCCAGAGCGGGCCCAGCTTGAAGCGCAAGGCCTCTGACAATTTGCAATCCGCTGCGAAAAAATCCAAGATCGACTCCGACGAGCCAGGTGTGGCCGTCCAGACGTGTCTATATGCTGCTGAAATGTTTGCGGCCAATCTTGCTGTCAATTATTTGATTAATCTTACCGTTATCGGTGGGTCCGTTCGTCTGGTGAGATTGGGTACGCACTTACCCCCGCTGGTTTAGACGATGTAATGTGGATCTGGTATTATGATCGGCAAGGAATCATCCAAAGCTCGGGTATCAACTTCATTCAAGATCTCCCGCGATTCATGGTGTTGTTGTATGCTCTACAACGATTCGATCCTCATGATTGGGGCCGGAACAAGGACTTCCTTCCAGTCGAAGTTGAGGGGAAACGATGTCACGAATTCAAAATCAAGGATGACAAAATTGGAGAGGTGGATCTGCTGCTTCACACCGACCACGACGACAGAGTGACGCGTTATGGATTACAAGGACGTGCCACTAATATCATCCCTGTCACTAGCGAAGCGCTTACAAAAAAATATGGCAACTTCCAAGATGGGATGGTGGCCAAGATCTTTTGGGGAGAGGCGAGTCGCACCAGCGAGCCAGAGATCTTGAAAAGAGTTGAGGAGATCGCTGAGGCACACGATACCGTAAAGGGCCATATTCCGGAGCTGTTCTGGCACCACACGTTCACGAATCTCACGTCTACCATCCGAGAAGCGCTCGGCATTCCGGAACCCACCACGGGCAGTCGCGTGCTCTACATTCTCGTATTTCGCAAACTCCATCCCATTACGAAGCTTCACGGAAAAGAGCTTTTTGACGTATGGTATCAATGTATCCTGTGTACGTATTTTCATCGCATTCATGAAGCTCCCTGTTGACATAGAGTGTAGGCCACGTTACGTTGTGGAAGGAAGGGGTATTCCATCGAGATGTCAGCCCTGGAAACTTAATGTGGTACTGGAAAGACGGGAAGCGGATGGGTGTCTTAAACGACTATGATCTATCTTCGTTGATAGATGACCGGGGTCCCCAGGGTAACGAGTGTACGGGCACGATACCGTTCATGGCGCTCGATCTCCTCACTGCAGAGGCTCAACGAGGCGAAGTCAAACACCTATATCGCCATGATCTGGAGTCATTTATGTGGGTTTTTATCTGGATCTGCTTTCATTACAGGGAGGGTGTCATTATACCAGCGGCATTGCGCCCCTTCGATGACTGGGCGAGATTAGATGCTGTGACATGCGGCAAGAAGAAATTTTATTTCCTATTCCGCGTCCTAGACTACCATTCGCACTTAGAGCCGAGCGTGTGGCGTTTCCTCGTACAGTGCGTCGCTGTACTGAAAAGGGATATCGACCGTCGATCTAATCTCCGCCTCGAGAAGTTACTTAGTATGATGCCAGGAGAAGCCGAGCCGTCCAATGATGAAGAACTGGAAGATATCGATGGTTTTCTACTCAAGTTTACAAATACGCAGAGCTGGGTTGAACTCTCTAAGCTTAGCCACCCTTCACAGTGACTTTTGACTCGCACATACTTTCTTTCGTTATCGTAGTATGTGTAACTTCTAGTTGTTATAAATAGAACCAAGCGACCACTTTCCTATGTAGATATCAATGCGATGGATTGTGTAGGCATTGACAAGCTGTAATGATCAATGAATGCATGCGAAGGGGGACAAGCATAGTATGAAGACAATACCACATATTGATCCCAATCTTACACTTGACAAACCCGCATTTTTAGATCAGTGGCGTGATTGCAATATTGCTACTTATATATTACTTTATATCGTAATATACAGCATTGCCCTTGATAGTTTCACCGGTTTACTGATTCGGAGGCGTAGCTCATATACATGGACAATGGTTCCAAGTGCCACTTTGCCAACTCAGAGTTGTTCAACTCACCAGCTGCCAGCTTGGACTAGTACGACTGCCGCAACAAGATCGTGACGAAGCTTGCAAATAAACACCGACATTACATACACCAACCAGTTACGACGAGGTCCAAACGAAGACGGCTGGGAGACGAAGGAAACGAGATGGTTAGTATCGAGTCTATCACCGGCAAATTGCAACCTTAACTGGGAAAACTCAGTCCTACTACATACTAGCTTGGGCAGCGTCGTAAGGACCAATCTCCCTCGGGCCCGATGCTATTGCCGAGTGTCCTCTCTTCAGCAGAGATATAAACTTAATTATGTCTAACAATGTGCATGGAGAAGGAGGGATGCGCAGCGCTATACTCATTGTGGAATCATAAGTTGAAAGCTTGGTCTAGGACATCTCGTACTGGACACTAGGCTACTACTACATTTTGAAGAGATGCCGCGTCCCCAACGTTAACGTTGAACAATCATGTGTTGAAAACTCGGCATGCCTTTGTGCATTTCTCTTCACTTTATGGCACACAACCCACTACTTCAAGGGTACGGATCGCTCTTTCTCAAAGCCACGAGAGATTGACTGAGGGAGGGCATGAGACTCTCAGACAATGATTTTTTGCGAGGGAGCAAATGTATTGATTGTCCAACATCACTCAAGACACGCAGCAATGACAATTAATCATCTGACATGCAGCACAGGGTAACAGTATAGGCTGGGGGAGGGAGAAGGACGGAGGAGAATTTCAGGTAAATACTGCCGCCTCACCAGGAGTTTGTTTCGGCGATCATCGGCTAAATTCAAACTCAGATGTCTATATTACGTCTCCGCTACTCGGATGCATTGTTTGCGTGAGTTCTGCCGATCAAAGACTCAAATTTTAAAGACCGGTTCGTTAAATCCCGAACACTAGGCTACACTCGATTAGCCTTATTGCGTACATAATGAGAGCCATATTAGCGCCCGCAAGATGAGTCCACTCGGATATTGACAACTATCTTCCTTATAAGGTCTGACTGCGGCAGACTAGTAGGTACCCCACGATCGTCGCTCTTCCACTTGCACCCCCTTGCGGCGAAAATTGTGACACTATGGCTTGCAGGAATTAATATCATTACGTTCATTTTCTACCATCATTTCTATCATTGATGCCGCCGCAAGATAATCCTGATTTATAGAGGAATGAACCCTGAAAATTGTTATCTCGACCGCTATCTAATTCGCCGAGAAGTGAAGTGATTCTGATCCCAAGGTTGGCAACTTGATTCCAGCCTCTCAGTGGCACTGCGGTGGCCCACGATGGTCGCATCAATGGAAATAATGAAACCATAACTAATTATTAAGGTCGACCGCCTTTAACATAGGATTGGATATATAACTAAGTTTACAAAAGCCCTTGGCCCTTTATCGGAATGCTCTCCACCAGGAAAGTCGCAGTCGTTTGGCTTTTCCTTGCCTTTGAACGGGCTCTGACTGCACAAACTCCTCTGTCGAATCATTCACCTTTATCTTTTCACTCGACGGTCAAAAATGATCCTGGACAATGGGATCTTGGTGAAGCGCCTGCGGTAAATGCGACAGGACATCTGGTATTCGAAACAGCCAATTCCCTACTTCAGCATTGGGCAAACACGCGCTATCGTAACGGTATGTCTGAAAATATTGAACACCACGCAGGTGTCATGACTCATCGTCTACATCCTGCAGGTCATACAATAGTCCCAGGGACTATTCCCATTGGTACTCTCCTCTACCATGGAGTCATCACCGGCGGTCCCCATTTACCGACTGCTCTGGATTGGGTGGCTGTGGAGCCAGATCACTCCATGATCTTTTGCCGTGGGCCAATCAAAACAGGGTGCTGGCACCTTACCCTTGCTGTCACTAGGCCGATGAAAATCCTCTATTTTGATGGAAGCAGCGCCGCGAAACTCCTTGAGGGTACAATGGACACCCAGGATCTCGTGGCGTGGTCAGAAATGAAACCTGAGTGGGTAAACAATGAAGAACAGCGCATTATGGATCTGTGTGCATGGGGTCAGAAATATGATGTGAATGGCTTCGTGAGGTTCGTTGGATTTTGAGTTACGTCAATGCTCGATGCTAATTTGCGAGTTACAGGATGGAAATGAATTTGTGCGAATCCAAAATAGTTCTTCGAGCAATTCGTTACTAACGACGGCCATAGTGAGGTCATGGTCTGCAACTTCACCTCTCACATGGAGGTCGTTTCGTTCTTAAATCTCGAGAGCACTCGTTTTGGGGTCGGACCGCCTACGGATCTGCCGGAGGATCCTAATACTGGTGAGCGACCATGTCTATGTTTTGACATAGGTCTGATTTATTCTCGGAGTCATCAGTCCATCACGCCTTTGAAATAATGCATTCTGCTTCATCGCGCGAATTTTATCCAGGAGAAACCCGGATCATGCTTGATTTTTCCGGGCTAATCTCTTTCTACGATACCGCTCTTGTTCCCTCCTTGGTGTCACAACGTGTGGGCTTGGAACGGTGGGACCATCGAGTGGCAGGGATATCATCAGAGGATATACAACGTGTCCAAGGCAGGCTAGCCCAAGCATTGGCACGACCACCCGTAACAACCAGCGGAATTGACTGGAAGACCGTCTTGCGGCTAGTGGTTGATCGATACGCCAGCCGCTTGGAGATGATGCAATACCTTGTGAATATGACATTGGACGATATGTCGATATTTAACCACGCGCAACAAGTCCAGAGAAGATTGCGCACCGTGCTTTTACCCTACACTGTATTTGCAGCTCGACCTTCCAATACTAACACCTCTATCACCGGCAACGCGACAAAATCGTGGGCTGCACCGGTGTTTCGGGAATGTGCCACATCGCACACGGCCTCAATAGTGGCTCATGGAACAACATTGATGCTCTCTGACTCTGAAAATTTGCTCCTGCAGGCGGTACGGGACACTACGCGTGAAATATGCCGTGTCATCACGAGGATGTGGGCTTCTGGATTGATGGTTGGAGTCGACCCTTTTTATCCTCCGGAACAGCGCCCTGAAACTGACCATATATATGCTCTCATGGGCGAATGGAAGGAAGATATGACGCGGTTAATCTCCTGGTTAAACTGGAGCGTGTCGGTGAAGTGCCGACCAGCCTGTGGTATCGAGGTAGCAAAGTCAAGTTACGTGTTTATAAAATGACTGACCCCGTCATGTAGGAGATGTGCTACTTGCCTACTTGGCCCTTGGGGTTTTTCCCGACTTCCGGTGTTGAAGACGATGCTGGAAGTACTTCCGTATGGCCAGACCCAAATAAAGGGGAATGGAAGAGACCACAGCCCAAGTGCATCAGACGGCTGGAGCCATATGGCTTCTAGGATACATAATTCACATGCATTATTGCTGAACGGTCACTCATCTAGCGTAGTACGTCACGATCACCTCTTACTGAATTGTATTACTTGCCTCACTGTACTACTTACTATCGCTCTAGTCATGCCACTAACTCCAAACCTGGGGACTGCATGCGCATTAGATCCAGCTAAAATAGACGTGCATTTTATGCTTAGTGATACCTCAAGGGTATCGTACCCTTGCTTTTTGAGAGGTCCGGTGGAAGTGGGTGTTCCTGTCAGAGAGCTTCTCACGATCATTAATATATCGTAGTGGAAATTGAAACTACAGGACGCGTTTGGTTATGTAAAATACCGTCAGGAAAAGTTGGGCCTCTGGTGCCCGTCCTCTCCTAACCATTTCCCTGACTGCAACCTTCGCTTGGTTCGGGCCAATGTTTTTCGACAGAGATCCAAACTTGACTCATATCTAGAGTTTCATGTCAAGGAAGGATAGAGCGGTGCGGTATATACTCACAGTGCACTCGGAAGTTGAAGCTTAGTCTAGGACATCAAGCGCAACACCATGATCCATACTCCTGACGAACAGGCGGCTAAATTTTGAAGTCTTAGATTCGTCCAGCTCCAAGGAGCACTGCCTGAGTTTTGTCACTTTCATTTCTGATCGCATCTACCGCGCATTGGTCTACAGTCACTGGTGGCGAGATAAGATCCACAATTCCGGGGCACTTTTGCAGCCGTCTACATGAGGCTGAGGCAGCACACATCGACAGGACATAGACGCCTAACACAGGATTTTTTGGCTTTGGTATGTGATCCGGATCTCATTACAGTAGTGAATGTTCTATTAACGTCTGTTGTCATGGTCTGTGTTTGGGTGCAGACATGCATCCTCCAAAATGCCTCTTTGTGCATTGTGGTAGCCCCGCTTGAATATGGCTGCAGTCCAACAAACTTATCCTGACAGCGAACTCGATGCCCTGTTCCCCTGTCCATCTTCCCCACCGAACATACTGTCCCCTTCGCGGTATCCTGGTGTTTCCCCAGAAGCAGTTGCAGCTTTGACACGTCGAGCTATACAAAGTATCATATTTTCTTTAACTACAAGCGGTTCCATAAGTGCGCATGCGTCTTGACTGATTTGTGTCTCATGTTGTTGATTCGAGCATCGATGAAGCCATACCACTCATCACGCACTTGCACTTTATGCCATGGGCGTGAGTGGATCTCTGATTGAACATTTCTACGAGGAAGACAGCGCCTACCAGCGCCCGGTCGTCGAGCCTCCTGAGGCTATCACAGAAGTGAACTTCATCGAACATCTAGGTGACGAAAAGTAAGTTTAAAATATGTTTCAAGGCCCCGCCTAATTAAGTTCTTGTCAGCTTTTACGTCGCGTACAAAGCCTTCTTTAGTAAGATCTTCAAGGAAAGGGGTCTCAGCGGCACGCTAGAGGAATACGTTTTCTCTAAGAAGTACAATTTTATGGAGGAACGAGATGCGTCCACGCAGCCGGTGATGTTTGAGCGCTTCCTTGGAGATTTGTTCCACGCCTTCATCCATGTAGGATACGGTGCGGAAATGGGCATCCCAGGCATGGTTGTCGAAGGTAAGTGACATGACACATCATCCCAAATAAGTTCCTGAGGGACCTCTCAAGGTGTTGCAATGGCTAGTGTGCACAAGCATGAGTTCTTGCCGTCGGATCCTTTTGACACCAGCGGAACGACTGCAATGGAGGAGGCAACAACTCGCCTTGCCTCGCTTTTTCTCGATACAAAGATACCTGCTCTGTTCTCTCGGCTCGAACAACCGCCAAAAAATCATGCTTTCTCCATTCTTGCCAAGATCATGCAAGATTAGAAATTCGCGCCCAAGGAAATCGAGAAGCATTTTCAAGATTTGACGGCCTGATGTCTGAGCATGGTGATGCTATATGGCGCCACGCTGAACAATGGACGATCGACCCATCGCAACCAGGCGAAATAGAACGTAAGATAGATGTATTTTGGACTAGCACTATCCTCTACAGCATTGGCGGATGGAACAGGGACAAAAGCTTAGCAGCAGACTTCTTCTTGTAAGTGACGTTAACCTGGACCTACGAAAAATACTAATTTTTTGGGCGCTCCAGCTTGCATCTGGTCACATCAAGTCTCTTTCTTCCATCCCTGTTGCATTACCTGTCGCAAACCTCGCAAGTTCTTTGCTTCGCGGGTACTTTGCATCGACTCTTGGGTGGTGGGTCGCACGCGGCTTCCCAAGTTTGGACATTCAAGGCTTTTTTAATGCTACCTCACATCTTTTGTCGGATGCCAAGGTCGCCAACCCGTTCCTCGACATCGTTCAGTGAACGATAATGCACCCGAGTGAACATATGTTGAAGATTCAGCGCGCCTTTACGCATTTCTCTTCACTTTATGGCGCACGGTCGAAGGGCTACTTCAAGGACACGGAACTGGAGGGCGCAGAATCACTGGATGGATCGCTCTTCCTTCGGGCCGCGAGATTGACTGAGGAGTATATGAGTGAGGGTACGAGGCCCTGGAGCCAAGAAGGGTTTCTTGTAAGGGAGTGAGAGATTTACGCTGTATTACAAACACCGTTCAGCCAGTGATTTTCAAACATTTCAAATGTGTCGATTGTCTGACATCGCCCAAAACACACAGTCGCCGATGTCCATTCACAATTGATATGGCGTGGATCTAAAAGGGGGTAATGATTGTCTGTGCTGTGAGAACTGTCACAAACCGATTCGTGCCATCTATCTTCCTTGAACCCTTCTCTGAACCATGGCGCGAGCGTCGGACTCCGTTCCAGTCTGAGAATACCAATTCCGCAATCAGGATTCTTAGAAGAACGAAATTTTTTTTAGGGACTGTATACTTAGTAGTACAAGCCCGATGACCCTGATGAGTTCAGGTTGCGTCACTAAATATTACAGGACAACATTTGTGGAGTAGATAAATCCCTCTTAGCATAAAAACATATGAACTAAGTAATGCCTGGCGCAGCGTGCACTGCCTGTAGCACTATCAATCTTATTTTCGACGGGCCACAAAATTGACAAGTTATTAGTGTCACGTGAGCGTGTTGGAACGCGTCGGAGTCGAAAGCATTGTAGGTCCAACAACCGCCACATCAATCCACATCAGATTGATCGATGGTTCTACCACAATTGCGCCACATTGGACGACCAGATATAAGGCAAGCACGAAGTGGTCGTCTTTCTTTATCTCCTTAGTTCTCTACACTTCACAAGTTCTGCTGACCGCACTCAGTCAGCGTAATCACAACACCTAGTGTCATGTCCCCTGCCGGCGAGACTGCCGGCACATTGTCCACTCCTCCACGTGCCAATGTACCAGCTCATGGTGCTAGCACGATAGAATCTACCCCAAACAGCCGTGGGACTGCTGTCGTCAGTGAGAACATCGGTTTGGTCGGTCTGACGTGCGCACCTTTCTTATCTTTATTGAGTAGCGCCTAACATTTCATTCAGCGTTAAAGAAGTTCGCCCATGGATTCAGAGGGACATCGAGAAGGCTAAACAATGCAAGGCAGATGCGATGCTACAAGCCCTCCTGCAGCGCGCCTCTTACGCTCCAGAGACTAAACAACCCGAGCTCCTGCAAAAGTGCCTAAATGCAGTTCTGCCGGTTTGCAATGGACAGGTCTCCACTGGAGGTACACACTCTTCGGGCATTGAGACAGCCCTGAAAAAATAGTG
>MU173064.1:75224-89131 GCA_016695475.1 Suillus decipiens | reverse complement strand
ACAATCGACGGACAGTGCAGACAAGCCGACCAACTCCGAGGAATCAGAATCAGACATCGATGCTTTTCTACGGTCATTCACAAATACCGAGAGTTGGGCCGCGCTCAGCAAACTGTAACTGTCACCTTGGGTGATTATCTTTATGTGTGCCTCGTCTCCGGTAGGTAGACCAATTGAATACATGGATTATAGTGACTCGTCATTGTGTAGATAGTGGGTAATCTCCAACACAAGATCAGCGCGCTACTAGGACCCAGTCAATATCCACTTGAACATTCCAGGTTACGAAGCACAGCAGACGGACACGTTTGCTGGACGGTTGAACTCTCATTGATCGTGTTTGTGCTCCTAACCACGAAGGATTTTGGTCTACGTCGTCCTTAACCAATGATTCATGTTTCAGCAAGCCATCTCCTTCTACCCCGAGGTGTTCGTCCATAATATGTTGTCAATATCTCAATAGACACGTGTCTGTCGTGGCTGACGAGTCGCATTAAGTATATCGAGGAGTGAGTCACACCCGTGCCGGAAACGTTGGAAAAGGTTTCCAAGAGCGCGAGGCAAGAGGCTGTTGAAAGACATGCTCTTCATGTCGTTCTAGACTCAAAGTATAGCTAAACCATGAGCACAGCACTAGAAGCAAAAGAGCTCCGAGTCCGATTGGGAGAATTTGGAACATGGCATGAGAATATAAAAATGCGGCTGCTTGTGGAACCCGCGTAAATTGGAAGTCGACGGAATGAAGGGTTAAATGCATGGTTACATGATGCGTTTGAGTAGACAAGAGTCAGAAACATGTATGCACTGCAGAGGTGTTGATGAACTACAGTACCTACTAGGACGGCAGGTATAGTATTGATAGGACACATTCTTGTATACGGTGATGAAAGCGTACTAGAGGATTCGTGCCTGAGCGTCTAAGGAAAATCAGGCAGGTTAACGTGAAGCCGCATACTTAAACCGCACACGCACCTCCGCAGCAGAGAGCAAGACACCCACGATCCCTCCGAAGCCTGCCCCGATCGCGCTGAACGCCATCAACCTCCAGTAACATGTCGGAACTCATTCCAATCACTATGCCCCTGCAAGAATTCAAAGGTCATGAAGACTGGGTAAGGGCAATCGCAGTTTTCCCCGATAAACGCCGGATGGTTACAGCGTCGGAGGACAAGACACTTCGTCTGTGGGACTTGAAAACAGGTGTTGTGTTGAGGAAGATGGAAGGACATCGTAGTATTGTGCGGAGTTTGGCAGTATCACGAGACGGGCAATTGTTAGCGAGCGGGATAGAGGCGGAAAGGTCTTCATCTGGCACGGAGAAACTGGCGAATCACTC
This sequence comes from Suillus decipiens, assembly GCA_016695475.1. NCBI lineage: Eukaryota > Fungi > Basidiomycota > Agaricomycetes > Boletales > Suillaceae > Suillus > Suillus decipiens. Next base: position 87,795 of record MU173064.1, on the reverse strand, counting down.
ACCCAACCCATCAAAGCCCACTCCAATAGGATCACCTCACTGAACTTTTCTCCTGATAGAACAGTATTGGCCAGTGGTTCATTTGACAAAACGACGAAATTGTGGAACACCTGAACCTGGCAGCAACAAGGAGATCCAATTGAATGCGGTGGTTGGGTCCTCTGCGTACAGTATTCGCCCTCTGGAGAATTTCTTGCCATCGCAACAGACCACAATATTCAAGTTTATATTTCAGGCACAAGGGAATGCATCACATCCTTCAAGGGTCCCACAAAATACAACATTTCACTTGTGTGGACGCCCGACGGCACTTCTCACATGCGGCGATTCGCATGATCCTACCATACGCGAATGGGATGCATCGACCTGGCAACAAGTCGGTGACCCTTGGATAGGCCACTCTAAATTTATTTATGCCATCGTCGTTGATCCTGCTGGCACCCTGGTCGCCTCCGCATCTGCTGACAATTATGTCCGTCTCTGGCGGCTCTCGGATCACCAAACCATTGCCGCCTTCAAGTACTCATCCGAGGCGACGTGTGTCACTTTCTCCGTGGACGGCAAACATAACCTTACTGGACATGGCGATTCCATCATCTCAGAGTGGGCTATACCTCATACGAAGGCACGTTTCCATCTTTGACTAATATCCCAAAAATTGACCATGTTTCGGGCAGACAATAGCCATCACGACAGCCCGCATTGCATGCATAGATGGAGACTTGTCTACCGCAGAAAAATTACTCACTCGAGATATCAACACTGATCCGAACAATCATACTTCCTACTTCAATCGCTCATTCATCATGGCGCGAAAACACGACTGGCATTGTGCCCTTCAGGATGCAATCAAGGTGAGATCTGCTGACCATCATAGGCTTCTTACAAAAGTCTAACCCCACGGTGATACAGTCCATCAACATCAGGCCCTCATTGATAGGTTACATCTCTAAGGGAATCGCCCTCCGTGGAAAAGGCCAAATTCAGGATGCGATGGCAGCCTTTGAAGTTGCATCAAAGTACACGGACCAAGATTCGCAAACCACTCATTTCCTACTTTTGGTAAAGGTATGTTACAATCCCCGCGCATATAACTGTCTACCTAATTCTGTGTTTCAGACCATCGCTCTCTTTAGTGCAGGTCAACATGACGAAGCAAATCTGCTCCTCGAAGAACTGACTACCGGTTGTCCGAATGCCGATACTTGCGCATGCCATATCGTGCAAGTAAGTATCATGTAGCCATGGTGTCATTAGTACTAATCTTTACAACTTGCACATTAGGCATATCTACGTGGTCAACTCAGAATTAAAGCATCGGGTGGCTCACTTCGCTACAAAGCCTTTACTGCCACTGTCAACTGCAGCGCTTTATCATCGAAATCGGATATTTATGATATATACAAGGACTTGGTGGTGGTACGTTAATTCACATCCAAAATACTAATACTTTTCATGACTGAGTCCCTTGTCCAGCTCTTCGGCGAGGATCTCAAACCATTGTGGTTCATTGTACACCAGAAACGGTGTGATGTACTCTTTCGGGCAGATAGACTTCAAGATGCCGTGAAATCATATCGATGCATGATGGATGCGAGTGATGATATTACAAAGGCCAACTACCTTGACTGGTCCAACGGCAAGTCTGGAGTTTGTAATGTGCCGCAGGCTACAGTCCTCACTCGTATTTCACTCAGCTTTCATTAAAGAATGCGGCTCGCAGTGTATTGCACAAGGAGATGCTGCCCTCGCTGCAAGAAGTTATAAAAGCGCTATTGACTTATACTTGGCAGTAATTGACCTGGGTTGTACATCTAGCATTATCTTTACAAATCGCAGCAAGGCAAAGCTAGGTAAAATGCTATGGGAGGATGCGCTTCTGGATGCGCAAAAGGTGTGATGACTTGTACATTTTCATAGCTCATGCTGACTTCGGCGTTACATAGGTCATCGAACTCAATCCTTCGTCTTATATTGGATACCGGTTGACACATGCCGCACTACGTCGTGCGCAACGTTACGATGAGGCTATCGACGCCTTCACAACCATGTTGTCCAAATTGGACGCTGCTCCCGATGCGCAGACACGAGGTAAGCCGTGGGACACTCTTGCGTCATCTCGAAATGCCTATCTCCTTTAGTAGATCTGCTTCAGCAGTATGTTCATCCATCCCAAGCAGCAGACGCTATTCAGAAAACTATTTGGATGGAACTCGAACATACCCCGCTACGTCTGCTCGATACCTCCACGGGTCTTTTGTGCGACCGAGCAGCACAAATCATGATCTTTAAAACGAGTGCAGTGTACAAGCAACTTTTGTCATCCATAACGAAGCATCCAGACCTCCAAGCGGACCGCATCAAAAAAAAAGTGGCGACGTACTTCCGCTGTGTCCTGCTATCACATAGGTGGGAGGAAAAGGAGGCACTGCTGCAGGACATCCAAGACAAAGTCGTGTATGAGTTGAATGGATTCGGTGGTGTCGCGAAACTGCAGTCGTTCTGCAAAGTTGCTCGTGATGCTGGGTATAGATGGGCATGGATGGACACATGCTGCATCGACAAGAGGAATAACACCGAAGTTCAGGAATCGGTCAATTCCATGTTCGTCTGGTACCGCCACTCGGCGCTTACCATCGTCTACCTATGCGATGTCCTTCCTTCATCCCAGCCCGGTGCACTGGCTAGGAGTGTTTGGAATCAGCGAGGATGGACCTTTCAAGAATTCGTCGCTCCCAAAGTTGTCATCTTCTATCAGAAAGATTGGTCGTTATATCTCGGGGATCGCTCTCCCAACCACAAAGAGTCCCCTGCCATCATGAGGGAGTTGGAGGATGCGACGAAGATCGATGCACGCTCCCTGGTGACCTTCCGTCCAGGTATGAGCGGCGGGCGAGAGAAACTTCAATGGGCGTCAAAGCGCGTCACCACTGTACAGGAAGATGTTGCGTATTCATTATTTGGCATCTTTGGCATTGCCCTACCTGTCATTTATGGGGAGAAGAAGCACAATGCGCTTGGGCGGCTCCTGCAGGAGATCGTGGCCCGGTCGGGCGACATCTCTGTTCTCGACTGGATCGGACAACCTTCCGAGTTCAATAGCTGTCTTCCGGCCGATATTACCTCTTACACGGCTCCTTCACGCACCCTTCCATTTTTGTCTGAAGATGTTGTTCATAAACAAGTCTCTTCACTGCGACCAACTGTGTCTACAGATCTGGCATTGAAATTTTATGACGAACTTGAACAGCTAAGAGCTCCTCGGTTCGCAAACTGCAGACTTCATCTACCTTGCATTTCATTCCGTATTACAGAAGTCAGACGGAGGCGCAGTTCAGTCCAGGAGACTCCCATCACATATAAAATCAAAGCACAGGGACTTAATGATCTGCTGATCACCACTGAAGAGGCTCTAGTTCCGTTCTCTCTGGAAAAGCCCATTCGGCAGACGTTCTTACTTGTCCGTCCGTGGGATCGAGACCTCCTCGAGGTCCCTGACTTTGCAGAGCAGCCTGGCTTCGCAGATAACACGGAAACAGTAGGAGATTGTACTGAGCCCAAGTCCCAGCTAGCACGAACGTTGCAGTTGATGGTTCGCCTCAGACAGCCTTTCTACGCATTTTTATTAGCGCAGCTGCATGTTGGAGAATACAAGAGGATCGCGTCGGACCGTCACATCGTTGCACAAGTCAGAGACATTGCTTCCGTCGGTAATATGGACATAGGTACCGTGGAAATTCTGTAGCTGCATTTTTAGGGACAGTCCTGCCTCACTACTATTCATTCGTGCTACACCTGCGTTGTTACCATGTAGCTGCATGCACAGATACTCCATACCCTTCAAAGTAGACTTGGAAGACCCCATCAGGCACTACCCTTCTCCGTCGGCACTGTCATCCCGCGCCAAGAGTGGAGAAGGGATATTTAGAAGGGAAGACTGTAGAGCTCGCACCGAGGTCTGGTATCTTGAATGAGACATCGAGTGATTCGAATTCTACAGAATTTTTTATATCGGCACTATAAAACGGGGCTTGGCTAGAAAAGGTGGAACACGCGCACAAGATGGAAGATATCGAGGGGTCGTTCAATCGTTCTCGATATACGACTGTACATGATCATGAGTTAGTGATTATGTATGAATCATGAGGGCTTTGACCTATGGTGTTATAGTTGCACATTTATTATTTGCGCGTTCCACAGCTTGTGCGGTGCGCGTTTCTGTCAATCTAGAGCTAGCGCGTTTTCATCAAGAGTTCCCACTGCGCGTTTTCGTAGCTTCCGCGTTGTATTTATGTCTTGAGACACTAGCAGTAGGCAACTATGGAGCTGAATCTGTTAGACTGTTACTACACACATGAAACTCATTGACACAGACGAAACAGACACCGTCACTCATTGGCATATACACCTTAGTTATAGAAAAGCATTGTCGGAAAAAAGTCAAGTACCATCATAATTACAACACCCATCAGATGCCTTAAAAGGTACCTTTTAAGGCATTCCGGTTCTATTATAATGATATGTGTTATTATTAATATGCACTGCTCGGTCCTTAAGCCTGTTCGGACACCAACTTTTACGCAAATAAAACTTGAGATTTGAATTTTGATTTGAATTGTCATCATCGGTCTTTCAATACCGATGTCACGCTGATAATATCGATAAGTTAGCATCAGCTTTGACATCCAACGCCCACGATGAATCCTGATCCTGACGTTGACCCGCTGGACCCGTCAGATGCTACAGCTGCTGCAGATTATGATGAAGATCTTGAAATTACTACTATAGTTGACACTGATGAGTTAGATGTCCTACAGCTTGCATTGATACGCAAGATGTTCCTTGGAGCTAGCTGTATGGTTACCCTCATTATTGCTGCTGCAAATGAGGCACTCCAACTCTACACCAAATCACATTATGACAAACAACCTTATCACACGTCTGCCCTGTCAGGAATGGCATGAGTCACCAAACTTCTCACTGGACATCCAGATTGCATACAATGTGAACTCAGAGTGCGCCTCCATGTATTTTATATATTGTTAAATCTACTGTGTGACTCAGGATGCAAAGATTCATGACACGTTCCCCTTGAGGAGCAGCTGGCTATTTTCCTGTATACATGTGTAACAGGCCTTTCTGTTTGCCACACTGGTGAGTGTTTTCAATGCTCAAATGAAACAATATCTGTTACAATCATTGTACACCCCTATTCATTTTCCCTTCTGCTTATGTCACTATTACCTTAATGGTTGTACTCTTACACGGTCAGATGACCTACACCTTTACGGTTGTATTCCTACACGATCAGCTGATTGTCTTACTTCTCCCACAGTCACTTGACTGTACGTTCTATTCTGTTCTCTCTCGTTCTATAACATTCTATGGACTTCTGTTGACTCATACATTCCACGACGTTCTATCACATTCCATTGACTCACGTCGTCGTATACCATATTCAGTTACCTACCGTTTATATCTGTCTCAAGCCTGCCCTAAAGTCCCTACGTACTTTAGTATTTAAAGGCCCTCCTGTACTTGTAGATTCCTCACTTGAATCTTACTGGGTTTTACCTGGAACATCCTTTGCTAGAGCCTCTCAACTCTAGTCGTCTTTGTGAAGCTGTCTTCTAAGTCTTAGCACTCCTAAGTCTTAGTCTGAACACAGTTATATTCGACTCAGCCAGTTTCGTACTGCTCCCAGCATGAAACCATCTGTGTCATCTGACAACGTTGTAGTCTTTTCTACGTAAAGCGTTGATACATTGACGACTGCTGTTCTCTTTTGAACCGTCGTTCAACGAGCCCATCCCAGTCGTAACAATATCAAAGTATGCCATTTTTCCTTTGGATATCGATATCTATAAACTTGCTGAACTTTTTGAAGGTATTTCAAACATGTTCTCAATGCATTTGCCTCCCCTCCTATCTATTCAACATACATCTGGCTTCCCAATGCAGATAGCCCAACACCTCTGGAGATCCTCCAGAACCCCAAATTCTATCCCTACTTTGCTGACACCATTGGCGCCATCAATGGGACTCATATTGCATGCCATCCTGGTATTCATGATTGTGAGGCTGCTCGCAATCATAAGGGTGGACTGATGCAAAACTGCCTAGCAGCCTGCACTTTCAATATGTCCTTCCTTTATATGCTGAGTGGCTGGGAGGGGTTAGCAGCTGATGCATGTCTCTATCATGATGCTTGCATGATGGACTTCAATATTCCCCCTGGCAAGTACTATCTTGCAGATGCAGGATTTGGATTGTGTGATGAGTTACTTGTGCCTTATTGTGGTGTGCATTATCATCTTGCTGAATGGAGATGGGGAAATGCTGTGTACATCTTCCTCTACAATATCCTTACCCTTGTACCTCAATTTTTTTTCAGGCCTTGCAATCACAAGGAATTGTTTAATCTATGCCATGCCATGCTCCACAATGTGATTGAACACATTTTTGGCATGCTCAAAAGCTGCTTCAAGATCCTTCTTTTCCCACCTCACTACACTATGGATGTCCAGGCTCACATCCCCCTGGCATTGTGCCTGGTGCACAATGTCATCCACATTCATGACCCTGACGATATGTTAGACTATCACCAAGTCAACATTGATGATGTCGGGCTGTATGATACTGGAACACTCGCTCAAGGTCCTCCCAATGAAGAGGCACACACTCATTCGCATGATCATCATGATGCAATCACCCATCAGATGTGGGAACACTACAACAGGGTATGATTGGAGAGAGGACTGTCAGTCATGGAAGAAAATAATCTGTAGCTATTATCATTGAGGCAATCAATCAGACTCTATTTGCAAGTACTACTTTGGTACTACATTGGTAAGAAAATGTAGTATAAGAAAAATGTGCTGTGACAAACAAAAGTTACTTTAAATAGGGCTCCAAGTAAGCCTTCTGGACATTGTCAGTCTCAATCACAAGGTATGTGTTGGCAATAGCAACATCATTCTGGAAATGCCTGATTGCTGCCACTACTTCATGGACCTCCAGACCCTCATGCTGCACCTGGATGATGGCCTTCTTCTTGTGCAATGGGATAGGATCCACTGAGTGCACAATACTATGCAATGTCCATTCTTCCAAGACATTTGTTGCATGGTTAAATGAAGTGTTGAACTCCTGGAGCTCTGTGCCCATCTGCTCGACAACTTGAGGGACAGTGGTGTGCTGTAGTGACCATATTGCCACTGGGCTTGTGTCACAGCTATTCTACACTTGTCTCAAGTCATAGCCAAGGGAGCTGAACACCAAGTGGCACTTGTACTGACCATCCAAACTGCATCATCCATCCATGTCCATCCTAAGTCCATCTAGCTCCATTTGATGCATATTATTTAGTAACTGTTGAAACTGATCCCACAGCAAGTGCTATTACATGCACACCTCATGCCCCAGTACTCAGCAGCATTATTACATATTCTGCCTATTTGCCTTGCACTCTTGCTACTATACTTGCCTATCCATCCCAGTCACTCACACACCATGTTAAAAAGCCTCTCAAATATTTTTTGTACTTCACTTCCTCTGTCCGTGGTAGCCATAGAAGTCACTCATAGTATTAATCATCTGTTTCGTGCAATCTATCTTTGTTTTGCCTTAACTTTCGACCAATTGGCACTTAGTACTGCTATAAGTTGCTGTAGATACTATGAGCTAAGCTCTTGTCCTTCCAACTTCGACTTTCGATCATGGAGTCTCGGACCACTGCCAGTGATTCTTGCCGTTGCTGCTATTTTTGATCATTACCATGGACTAGCATTCATCTTCGGCAGTTTACCGCTGTAAAGACTACAATCTAGCTAGTATGATAGCGAACTACCACCTAGGCTAGTATATGTCAAAGTCTACCTAGCTGCTATACTTGCGAGGCAAGAACATTCGACCTGAGGGGTTGCAGGTGAATATACTTTATCAAACACTGCTATAAGACGTGTGATACTCCTATAGAGTGATGCCGAAGCTAGCGGTAGCATTGCTGCTGATAGCACTATGGATTCCATGGATGCTGATGTTAAGTGCCATGTGAAAGATAGATACTGATAGTGCTGGTAATACCGATGATACCAAGAGGAGCACTAATGATGAGTGTGGTGATAGCATATGCTGATAGCTGTGATAGTGCGGTTTGCTGAGGGACAGTGAAGAGCGATAGCATGATGATGATGAAACTGATGATACTGATGAATGCTGGTGCTTAGTGAAGATAGTGGTAAGGGAAGTGTCTAGAGCAAAGACCATCAAAGGATCCTTAGAGATATTTGGATTCCAAAGAAGATATATTTGTATATAGTGAAAGCGGTAGCAGTATGGGAACTCTGTCTAATGAATGATATGATATAAGAAAAATGATTGTAAGTGACTTCTCCTACCGCTGTACAGTAGAAGTGGAGTGTCTAATGGAGGAGAAGTCAATAGTCTTTTATTATACATTGTAAGTACACAGAATTGATAGGCGAGAATAGTAGCGAGTATGCGAGAGTTAGCCGTAGCAATATGTAATAGTGCTGCATATGCTGCAGCACACATTCTACATGTAATAAGGCTTGCTGTGGGATTAGCAGCAGTAGATGGAAATATACTATGCACCAAATGGAACTGGTTGGCATGGCATGGGCATTTCAATAGGTATCAGCTCATTGAACATGGCTTGGTACTGTGGTACAGTAGTCTGGCAAGGGTGCGGTAACCTCAGTAACTGTATATATTGATGGCACTAGGGTTAGGGGTGGTCATGCTATGTGGTATAGGGGCTAGACAATAATGGAAATGGACCTATGCAAGGCTAGTGCCAGCTAGACTATCACACTGCTACTGCTGCTTTGGTATCACTAACAAGCACTCTTGCTGTTGTATTCTTGTTCTTGATTTATCTTATTCTGCCATGGTATCGCTGATGGTGGCAACCTTTGGAGTGGTTTCCTTACTCTAGCACTTAGTCTTGCTGTGTTCTCTCGCTAACTAACTAAAGGAAATTGCTTCTACTGCAGTCCTCTCAGGTCGAACTGTATACTCGCACCTTCAGTAGTATTAATAGCTGTGTCTATCTATAGGCCAGTTGTTATTTCCTTGTTTCAGCATGAAGACTTGACCGACTGCCCAACTGCTGATGCAGCAGCCTTCGACTTTGTCAAGCTTGGGGGGCAGACAAGTGTCCACATGCTGTCATCACCATCAACATCAGGTGCTTTGCATTTTCCTGCATGTTTACTTGATTTTGTAGCTGAAGATTCAGCTACAGATGTTCCTGGAGTAGAGGGAGAAAAAAGAGGTTGCTGCGCTGCATTAAAGGGGGGTGGCGGCCATGGCAGCATCCTGACTTCAACTTCACCAGTGCCACTCTCTGGCTCCTCAAGCACATTCTCCTGATCCTCCATATGAAGCTCATTGAAGCTCACATTAACAGTGGCTATACTACTGCCAGCCTGCAAGCTGGGGGGGGGGGGGGGGGGGGGTTGGATGCTGGAATGATATGCACTGTTGGTGAATCCAGCCTTTGATAGTAATAAATCTTTCATTTGTTCATATGGCTCCCAACCATTGGTTTTGAATGGCTTTGCAGAAGGAATTTTCTGGATTTTGGGTTATTAGTAGGTGGATATATATCAGAGTAGCTAGTAGCACTTAATGCCAATATATCCACCCACAGTGACTCAGATGCAGGCATGATATTTGCACCATGTTCAGTGCTCCATTCCACCCTGGAAAAGTGAACTACCTTGTCTACAACAGTGTATGTGCTGCGGAGCTAGACATTTATTAGTGTAAGTATTGATATGTGGTGCATAATAAGACATACCCAGTTCCATTTTAATATACAAGCTTCACTAGTCTTTGGTACACCATTTTTACTTGAAAATGGTACATCTGTGACAAGCTGCTGCCAGAAAGCCTTGGGAAAGTTCATTCCATCTCCAGCTCTAGCATGGTTGGTGGTAATATAATCCAGCATGAGTTTTTCATCCTCTGGTGTCCAAATGCAGTGAGTGCTGGCTTCAGATCCTTGGCTCCCTGATACTTGCTTCTTCCTAGGTGGCATCTTTTGTAGACAGGAAGAGTGAGTTGTTGGATGAGTGCGGATACGGGAAGATCAAATGATGGGCATCTTGTATGTACACTGATAATCGATGTCACATATGTCACTCAGACTCTGATGATGACAAATCAAATCAAAATTCAAATCTCAAGTTTTATTTGCATAAAAGTTGGTGTCCGAACAGACTCTCATTGTTTCCTCTGAGTCCACCATCACCTTCTGATGCACAGACCGCAGCTTCTACAGTGGCTCAAAAAACTGTCCACATGTTTTGACATTTTTCACTATCTATAATATTGTGTGAGAAGAAACAAATGCCTCAAGGACATGCTGGTTGTTAGAGACATGCTCAGAGGGTTAGCGGATCATAAAGGGCTTTGGCCTCAGCTCATATGCTGTGCCTCTTACCCGAGTATTGCCCTGTTACAATCGCTGTATGCCCCTATTCATTTTCCTCTGCTTATGTCACTATTACCTTATTGGTTGTACTCGTACATGGTCAGATGACCTCGGCATTTCTCACATGATCACTTGATCGTACATTGGTACTTGGTTCCATTCTATTCTGTAACATTCTATTGACTCAGACTTTCCACGATGTTCCGTCGTGTTCCACTGACTCATGTCGTTGTGTACTATATGTGGTCGATTCGTTGTCTCTCTCTATCTCAGACCTGCCCTAAAGTCACTACGTACTTTAGTATTTAAAGGCCTTCTTGTACTCGTAGATTCCTCACTTGAATCTTACTGGGTTTTACCTGGAACATCCTTCGCTAGAGCCTCTCAACTCTAGTCATCATTGTGAAGTCGTCTTTCTAAGCCTTAGCACTCCTAAGTCTTAGCCAAACGTGATTATATTTGACTTAGCCAGTTTTGTCTTGCCTCACAGCATGAACCTGTCTTAGTTGTCTGACAATGTTGTACTCTTTTGTACGTAAGGCATTGACTCCGTTACCGACCGCTGTTCTCTTTTAAACCGTCGTTCAACGAGCCCATCCCAGTTGTAACATGCCCCTTAATTTCGGATGAAGTCCTAGGGAGAGTTCTGGTGAAGTCTGGATGTAGTCCGGACGAACTCTAGGGCAGGATAGATCAATAGAGCTCTGAAGGACTTCCAGATGAGCGTGGTAATGCGCCGGAACTATTTCCGGATGATAGGGGATGATGACAAGACTACTTGGATGAAGTCCAGAGTAGAACAGTGAAGAATGTTACAATAGGATGAAGGATAGAATAGGCGAAGGTACGAGAATCTGAAGGTACAGATGTCCGAAAGTAGGAGTAGCAGAGTGTTGGATGGATGACAGATGGATGGATGGATGGACAGATGGATAAACAGATGGATGGATGGATGGATGGACAGATGGGTAAATGGACAGATAGATAGACAGACAGATGAACGGATAGATGGATGGACAGACGGACAGATGGATGGATAGATGGATAGGTGTACAGATGGACAGATGTTATAACTAAGAGGAAGACTACCGCAGGTAGAGTCGAAGGTGGAATGGAAGATGGACTACAATTGGACGAAGTCCAAAAGTGATTATATGACAGAGTGTCAAGGCTCCGGACTAGGGAGTACTCCCATAGTCCAGAGCTGGAGACTTACAAGGGCTGGAGCCCAAGTGAGAACAGAAACAGAATTATATAGACAGCAGAATAAGTAAGGATACAAGCAATGATCAGACTGAGGTCTGCAGGAGTAGTACTACAAGTTTATATACTGTAGGTAGCATGCCAGAAGGTAAGTAAGCATAGTCCAAGGCTATGTCAGAAACATAATAGTAAGTACAGCAAAACATCAGGCTATGAACTCAGAGATAAATCTTGTACGGAATAACTTATTGAGATGGAGGCAGAGATAACTGATAGCCGGAGGCAGAGATGACCAAGAGGCGAAGGCAGGGATGACCGAGAGCCGGTGGCACAGGTATATCCTAAAAGGGGTAATGCACAGGTGCACAGGAATGGTTTCAGATATGAACACAGATCGGATATGGACACGGATTGGATATGGATTGGATATGGATCAGACAAGTGTCTCGGATTGGATATGGATCGGATGAGTGTATCGGATTGGATATGTGAACTGGATTGAGTGGATAGATGTGGATTTGAGCAGGATGTTATAGTGCAAATCGAGTGTAGAATCTGGTATATGACACTGGTACCACATTGTAGCATGGCTTCAGGGCTTCCATTTGAGCCCTACACCGTGGGAATTGGTGGAGATATGGTGGAGATATAAGGCTTACAAAATGATGACTCATGTGGACAGTTTTTTGACTCAAGTATTTTACAGTGATAATCAGGTATTCTAGTACTTTGTGTGACCTCCCTTGGCTTTAATTAGTTCCTCTATCCTTTATTATGTTATTTTAAAACTATATCTAACTATATAAACCAGGATATCTCATGTGTAATAGTTGTAATCACTATGACAGCTATCTTCTATGCTCAAAAGGATAATACACATACTCTGTCCTATGCTGGCTTCTCTGC
>MU173064.1:56117-68306 GCA_016695475.1 Suillus decipiens | reverse complement strand
ACTCGGTGCTCAGCACTTGGCATTACACCCTTTGGTAAGAAAGTTAAGCATAATAATGACTTTCATTTTTTCATTATCAGTGATGTTTTGGATTTTGATGATTTTGGGTTTCGGGCTTCAGGTCTTGGCACTCGGAACTTGGAAGTCAATGATCTGTGTAATGCAAATGAAAATGAGTTTTGGGTTTTGGCACTTGAAACTCAGTGATTTGTGCAATGAGTGAAAAATGGACATGTTATGTACATGATTTTGGGTTTTGGGCTTTGGGCCTCGGCACTCGGAATTTGGCATTTGGAACTCGATGATATGTGTAATGTAAATGAGAAATGGACATGTTGCATACTGGGTTTTGAGTTTTGCGTTTTGGCATTCAAAACTCAGTGATTTGTGCAATGAGTGAAAAATGGACATGTTGTGTACATGATTTTGGGCTTTGGGCTTCAGGTCTTGGCACTTGGAACTCGGCACTTAGAATTCAGCATTTGGAACTTGGAACTTGATGATCTGTGTAATATAAATGAAAATGAGTTTTGGGTTTCAGCACTTGAAATGCAGTGATTTGTGCAATGAGTGAAAAATGGACATGTTTGATTTCGGGTTCCAGGCTTAAGCTTTGGGTCTCAGCACTTTGAATTTGGCACTTGGAACTTGGAACTTGATGATCTGTCTAAATGTAAATGAACAATGAACATGTTGCACCCCAGGTTCCAAGTTTTGGGTTTTGGCACTCGAAACTTGGTTATGCTTCACCCACATTTTGGCAGTCAGAACCTCTGGCTGGCATCTCAGGGCAATGCAAGCTTCACATGCCGGTTTTCACATTATGCAAGTCAACTCAGTGACTTTGAATTATTACATCCTCTGATTTGGATGATATACAACTACCACAGCAGATTATACACCTGGGCCTACCCATCAATATTATATACCACCCCTGGCCCATGCATCTAATATAATATATGATATATCACCCATGGCCTACTTATCTAATTCAATGTATGTCTGGGCCCACCCAGATATCTGATAACAAATACCCTTAGCATACCTGTCCATCCACACATCTACATTAGTACACTCATCTACATTATATTCAACTACCTCAGCCCATCAGTCTATAGAATATTCATGTCCATTGGCCCACTCATCTACTCTACATATTCCCTACATCAGCACACCCGCCTCCATTGGAAACAATATTTCTCCTGGCCCATCTGTCATAGTCAAAGATATACTGAGATGGGCCCACCCATCTCCATCGGTAATGATATCCCCCCAGCCCTCCTGTCTCCATTGGAAATAATATTTATCCTGGCCCATCCATCATAGTCGAGGATATTTCTACCATGGGCCCATGATCTGCTGGCCATATTAGATGGGATATTATGCATGTCTGCTCACTCCTATAATACGGAGAGACAGAAAGAGTTGTTAACATACCTGCCTCTGAGTTAGCATCTGAGCTGTATTAAAATATAGGAGGTTCTTATGATCAGTGAAGATGATGATCAGGTGTAGATTTCCTTCCAAATAATGATGCCACTCCACTAATGCTCTGATTACTGCAAGCAGTTCTCTATTGAAGATTTGATAGTTGCATTCTGCAGGGTTAAGAGACTGGGAGAGATATGCACATGGATGGTAGACTCTGTTTTCATCCGTTTGAAGAAGAATACCACTGGTTGCTATGAGCGAGGCATCTGTGGTGATCGCAAATTGTTTCAATGGATTGGGGTTTCAAGGCACTGGTTTACTCATGAAGGCTTCCTTTAACCATTCGAAGGAGGTCTGCACTTGTGCTGTCCATTCAAACTTCCTATCTTTCTTTGTTAGGTCGATAAGAGGTTGAGCTATATCAGACTAATGAGGGATGAAAGATCAATAGAAGTTGCAGAATCCCAAGAATGACTGTACTTCCAACACATTTATTGGTGTTTCCCATTCGTGAATACCTTCAACCTTTTTGATATCTGATGTGACTTGCCCGGGGCAGATTACCATACCCAAATATTTGACTTCTTCTTGATCAAAGGTGCATTTCTCTGGTTTGCAATAGAGCGTCTCAGCATGGAGTTTTTCTAATATCCTCCTAGTCTGTTGTTGATGTTCTTCCAAGTCTTTTGAGAAAATGAGGAGGTCATCCATATAGACAATGAGCCATCCTTCATTAAGCTCCTGCTGAAATGTGTGATTCATGTAAGCTTAAAATGTAGCTGGTGAGGTGCAAAGACTGAAGAACATGACATTGGGTTCATATAGCCCAAATTCAGTGGTGAATTCGGATGTTGTTATAGCCAGAGTGAATATCCATCTTCATAAAATATTTGGCATCATGGAGTCAGGCAATCAGCACAGTAGGAAGAGGGAGTGGATAGGCATTCTTGACCATCCATTCATTAATATACCAATAATCCTGGGTAGGTCATAGATCTTCACTCTTCTTTCTGACAAAGAAGAAACTGCTAGCTTGAGGGAATTTGGATTCCAAAATAAATCCTTTTGCTAGGTTTTCATCAATGATCATTTTGATGACTTCCCTTTCCTTTGGCAATAATGGGTATATTCTTGATACATGAGGGACGTAACCTGGTTTAGTCTCAATGCAATGATCTCTTCCTGGTCTTTCTGGTGGTAAATGGTTTAGCCCATCTTTAGCAAATACCTCAGCGAAGTCATGGAGATACGATGGGATGAGTTCTTCAAAACTCTTTTTCTTTGCTTCCTTTTCCACTGTTGCAAACTCCTGTGATTTGCTACTGAATTTAAGAGGGGTCATATGATGTTATTCAGTGTAAGAGGTTCCATTGCATGTGAGAGGGGTGTCCATCAAGATGTCTTCAATTATCCTGACCATTTCACCGTTGAGTGTGTATTCTGCCAAAAATTCTCCTTCTAATGGATAATCCACGGCATTTCTGGTCCAGACATCTTCCTTCATATCATATACTTTGTCTTCTTTGATTGGGATCATCTCTGGTATAGGTTCATCTGGTTCGATGACTTCTTCTATAGAAGCAAAGGGCAGTGGTTGTGGTGCCCTTGCTGGACTCAAACTTTGTTCTGCCTTCCTCTTTCCTTTCTTCTGCTCTTCTATAGGCTGCTGTTCTTAGTTCATGTTATGAACTGGGATAGTTCCAACAAGCAGTCACAAATGAGAGACTCATGCTTGAGCTGCTGTACCTCTGCAAAAGAGCAGAGGTTCGTTGTACAAGACAAGGTCAAGTACAAAGAAGATCAAGAGTTTAGGCTAAGTCAATGGAGTGCAAAGACTTAGAATAAAACTCAGATGACTAAATGTTGGGGACCTTTAGTGAAAGATATTCAGGTGAAAACCCAGTAAGATTAAAGTAAGGCATACAAGCATTGTACACTGTGCTTAAATAGGGTAGCTATACACACACAAACCAAGAGTGCCATATTAGGCATGGGAAGGTAAATGTGAGAAAGTAAGTATGTATCCAAAGAAGGAAGGCAGCTATAGTACAGATGTGTTGAGACATATGACATACAAGGTATTGGATGACATAAGCAAGAACATAGTGAAGAAAGAAAGGAGAATGAATAGGGGCATGCATGACTGTAATATTACCCCCATTTTATATGTAAAGTCACCAACTTTACTCTTCTTGATTGGTGTAATAGATTGAGTTGTCTGAGTACTCAAACTGTGCTTCATTGTCATCTTCCTTTCCACTTCTCCGAAGCATATAAGCAGCTTCTTCTGTACCACATGCATGAATCTTGTCCCTAATCTTCCTGTTGACTCAAGGAATGTTAGTATGAACTATGTCAAGATAATGCTTCCATTCCTGAAGAGTGTTGTAGAAACCTTTATCTCAATAAGCGAGATCAAACAGTGCTGGGCTGTGGAACTGAGGGCAATAAAGAGTGAGGTGACTGGATTCTAACTTTTCACAGATGCAGCATTCATAGTAGGGGCAGTTATCTTGGCAATGACCAAGGACGTGGCAGAAACAGCATTTCATATTTTTGTTGTGGTTAGAGAAAGATTTTCGAGAGGGTGATGGAATGGGAAGGGGTGTGGGGCTAGCAGATCTAGCTCTTGCTTTTCCAGTGTGAGTGTTATGACAGCACTTTCTGGATGAATGGTCATCAGGAAGAGGACCTTGGAAAGGTAGAGACAGAGTGGGAGGAGCTTCTTCAGCAGCTGCAATTAGCTCAGCAGGCTCAGAGGATGAGGTGGAACCAAGTGTTTCAATGGACACTTGCTGAGTAGCAGATGAGTCTACTAGTGTAGCAGACAAAGTGGAGAATTTGATATCAGATGGTTTGACAGTAGGGATGATGCCTATAACATCTGCTACAATTCAGGCAGCTATAATGTCTTCATGTGCCTCAGTGAAGGCAGTGTAAAGCTTGGGTGGATGCTCTTTGGTGATAACTGTAGTTGGTGCAAGGTTGATATCAACAGGGATAGTCATGGGGGGATGAATGTTAAGCTCCATCAGCTTTTGGCTAAGCTCAGAGCCTTCTGCCCAGTCTGGATGGTTTTCAATGTAGGAAGGAAGATGTTCATCCACCATTCTTTCTAATAAGGCTTGGGCATCAGGGTTATGGTTGACTCTACTGTGGATTTCTTTGACCATGAACATAGATGCATCTTCAAGAGTAGTAAGTAGCCCAGCAAAGGTGTTGACATGAGGATAAGGGTTTGAATAGGAGGAGGCAAGAGATGTATGCACTGACTCAGTTTGGTGCGGAGAGGGAGGGTGAGCAACACCTGCTCAGCATTTGGTGACAATGTGAATAGCTTGTGGTGACTTTGATTCAGAAATAAATCCTTTCACTATGTTCTCATCAATAAATATCTTGATGGCTTCTCTTTCCTTTTCTGATAGCAGGTAAACCTTTGACATTCAAGGAATAAAGCCAGGTTTTATGTCAATACAATGATCAATTCTAGGTCATTCCAGAGGGAGTTTGTTCAACTCTTCTTTGGCAAAGATGTCTTGGAAATCATGGAGATATGAAGGTATGAGTTCTTCAAATGTCTTCTTTCATTTCTCCTTTTCTTCTGTGGCAAATTCTTGGGCTTTATTACTAAATTTTGAGGGGATTTCCAAGTAAGGAGGAGAGGATAATGATATCTGAGAGTGGTTAGGAAGTTGTTCCAACTGGGAAGTGCCATCATGTGTTAATGGCATATCCATGGAAACTTCTTCAACAATTCACATGGTCATCCCATTGACATCATACTCCATGAGGAATTCTCCTTCATTTAGTTCGTATGTTACCACATTTCAAAATTCTGGTTCAGTCCAGATGTCTTGCATGGTATCAAAGAAGGGTTTTTCTTCATCTTTGGTAGGAAGCAGTGCTGGCATGGGTTCTTCAGCCACTGCTTGGAATCCTCCATTGAGGAATTCTTCATTGGTTGGGCACCCATCTAAGAAGTCAAGTCATTGCTTCTTTGGATCTCCTCCCTTTGGTGGTTCCTCTGCTTTTCTAACATGCTCACATTATTCTTCCATGGGCCACTGTTCTCAAGGAATCAGAGCAGGCCTGGGAGAGGGGCTTCTTTCACTTTGTTTTTTCTCAGCATGAGGGATAGGAGAGATTGGTCATGGAGGAATGATTTTGTGTGGAAGGGTAGGATGAGTGTTCATAGGTGAAGGCAGTCTTACAGGAGGTGGATCAGGTGGTGGTAGAAGTGACTCAGGAGGTAGAGGGGACACTGGTTTGGGTTCTGAGGACTTCTGAGTTATTGGAGCAGCAATCCTGATGCTACAAGGGTAAGGGGTGCTTGAAAGAAGTTTTGAATTCTTCCACTTCAGAATCAGGTGATTGAATAAAAAGAGGCAACTTGACCTTCCTTCTATCAGTATCAACATCTATTTCAATCAGATCTGACTTCTTTTTTTGTGACAGGGTCAGAGTTTCAGCAGTCCAGTCAATGACTGGATTCATGGTGTGCAGCCAAGGAACACCAAGGAGGATTTGATTATGTTTTCCTAACTTGGTGATGTTGAACTTACCATATATGGTTCATTCATCAATCTTTACTACTAAAAGGCACTAGTGCGTGATTGGTCCCCCTTTGACATAGGAGCCATTGGCTGTAGTGACCTTGAATGGTTTACTGAGCCTTCTTCAGTTGATTTCATGAAACTTGATGAATTCTTCAGAGATAAAGGTTTTGGCAGCTCCAGAATTGATGATGGTGGTGGTTTCAACAGATTCATGATGAGTGTCAAGGTCATGCTTAAGAGTTATTGGATCTAAAGGGCTTTGGCCTTAGCTCATGTACTGTGCCCCTTGTCTGAGTATTGCTCCATATTTCTGAAGGGCTTAGGTATCACATCTGAAGATCCGAATGTATAGTGTATTGATATCCAAAGGTTATCTGGATAGTGGAAAGATGTATAAGACTAATCCAGACAAGATCCGGACTAGAAACTGCAGGGGTAGACTACCATAGGTAGAGCCAAAGATATAGACTTACGGATTCAATTCTAAGTCTCAGACAAGTGACAAGAGTGTGAACTCGAGTCTGGAGGAATGGGAATGAGCAGAACTATAGTTGATATTTGAACTAAGGATGTACCAAGAGTTACACAGGTTTATATAGTTAAGTCTAGTATGAGGTCAAGGTTCAATGTATGAGATGAAGTCAAGTACAAAGAAGATCAAGAGTTTAGGCTAAGTCAATGGAGTGCAAAGACTTAGAATAAGACTCAGATGACTAAAGGTTGGGGACCTTTAGTGAAAGATATTCAGGTGAAAACCCAATAAGATTAAAGTAAGGAATACAAGCATTGTACACTGTGCTTAAATAGGGTAGCTATGCATGCACAGACCAAGAGTGCCATATTAGGTATGGGAAGGTAAATGTGAGTAAGTGTGTATCCAAAGAAGGAAGGCAGCTATAGTACAGACGTGTTGAGACATATGACATACAAGGTATTGGATGACATAAGCAAGAATATAGTGAAGAAAGAGAGGAGAATGAATAGAGGCATGCATGACTGTAACATCAGCACTTGGTACTCAGCACTTGGCACTTGGTAGTACACAGCACCTGGAACTTAGCACTCAGGGAATGTTTCATGCAGTTGTAATATAATGGGCATGTACCCTGCATGTATACCTCCATGTCACCATACCCATCTATGTAATACAGCCCACCTCAGCCCACCCATTTATGAGATACACCTATTAAGACTGTACTCAAGGATATAGGATCTGAAGGGCTTCGGCCTCAGTTTGTGCACTGTGCCCCTTTCCCAAGTATTGCCCCTTTTTCAGAGGGAGGATATACATCTGATGATCCAGAGGTGATTGCATGATGGATCTGGACATCCAAAGGTAGCAGATATGTTACGTCTGAAGGGTATCTGGAATGTGAGGGTGGAACAAGGTATAAGGCTAGTATCAGACAGGGTCTTGACTAGAAACCAACAGATGTAGACTACCCAAAGGTAGAGTCAGAGATATAGACTATAGGAATTGATGCTAGTCTCAGAAGGTGACTAGAGTGGGATAGAACTCAAGTCTGGAAGAGCAGGTTGAGTATAATCTAAGACGATATTCGAACTAAGGTTCTATGGAGTCATACATGTGGAATATATACTATAGGTAGCTAGCATGGATAACCAGCAAGTCTGGGACCAGGGGCTATGTACAAAGTATAATGGAAGTCTATTAGTAAATGCACAACAAATCAGTAAACACAAATCAGAAATGAAGCACAGGTAATGGATCAGTAAGCAGGACAGGAATATACACAGCCGGAATACCAGTACAGGTGAGTCACATACTACAGTGACTCATCTCCGTATTATAT
This sequence comes from Suillus decipiens, assembly GCA_016695475.1. Classification (NCBI taxonomy): domain Eukaryota; kingdom Fungi; phylum Basidiomycota; class Agaricomycetes; order Boletales; family Suillaceae; genus Suillus; species Suillus decipiens. The sequence goes on along the minus strand of MU173064.1, from coordinate 60,505 downwards.
GAGTCAGCAGACATGTATAATATCCCATCTAATACAGCCAGCAGATCATGGGCCCATGGTAGAAATATCCTTGACTATGACAAATGGGCTGGGATAAATATTATTTCTGATGGAGATGGGAGGGCTGGGGGGATATCATTACTGATGGAGATGGGTGGGCCCATCTCAGTATATCTTCGACTATAATGGATGGGCCAGGAGAAATATTGTTTCCAATGGAGGCGGGTGTGCCGATGTAGGGAATATGTAGAGTAGATGAGTGGGCTGATGTACATGAATATTCTATAGACTGATGGGCTGAGGTAGTTGAATATAATGTAGATGAGTGTACCAATGTAGATGTGTGGATGGAGATGGATGGGTATGCTAAGGGTATTTGTTATCAGATATCCAGGTGGGCCCAGACATACATTGAATTAGATGGGTAGGCCATGGATGATATATCATATATTATATTAGATGGTGGGCCAAGGGTGTTATATCAAATATTATATTAGATGAGTGGGCCAAGGGTGTTATATAAAATATTATATTAGACAGGTGGGCCAGGGGTGGCATATAATATTGTTGGGTAGGCCCAGGTGTATAATCCACTGTGGTAGTTGTATATCATCCAAATCAGAGGATGTAATAATCCAAAGTCACTGAGTTGACTTGCAGAATGTGAAAACCAGCATGTGAAGCTTGTATTGCCCTGAGAAGCCAGCTGGAGGTTCCAACTGCCAAAATTTGGGTAAAGCATACCAAGTGTCAGCGGAAGCAGGTACTCTCTTGACATGGACATTCATGGCACTCAAATTGTCCTGTAGCATGTAAAATCAGCATGCAAAGCTTGCATTGCACTATGAGATGCCAGCCGGGGGTTCCAACTACTGAAATTCAGATGGAGCATACCAAGTTCCAGAAGCATACTGAGTTCTGGGAGCATACCGAGTTCCAAGACCCAGGTCTTGAGAAGGGAATATTGGATGTCCAGGACACTTGCAATTATCTGCTATTTCATTAAGCAATGGATGATAATAAATCTTTGCAAGCTCATATGATCCAAGGGCTCCCTTATCTGATCCTCACTATCTCAGTAACAGCAAAGTCACGACACCCAGGATTCAGGGTTTGATTCCCCATCAACTCAATCATGAATGCTTCTTCCACTTCTGAAGATCAAATAACCTCATGGAGGACTTGGGCCCTGACTGTCACTCATGAAGCATGTGAATATACTGAACAGAAATTTAATGCAGAGAAGACAGGAGGAGACCTGGTCATACCTTCTCCTCACCTAGACACTGATCTGGTGATGGTGTGTGATCGCTTGGTTGACATACTAATAAAGGCATATAAAAATCCCAGTGAGTCTTCCTGCAGATCCGGGAAATTAATTTGATCATTCTAATTCCTTCATGACAGTTCAGATGCAGGTGGATATTGCAAGATATAGCAAATTGATATCCCCAAAGAACACTGGGCATAATGAAGAGAGAGAGGAGAGGTTGCTTGAGAGGTGTCCTCCTGGTCATGAGGGTACAATGTTGATTGAGAAACCTGCCACAGTCCTTGATATATATGGTACCATCATTGCATGGTACCTCCTGGATGCCCTGACAAATGCCACCCAGGTGTGTAGTATATATTGTTATTTGATGAATATTGAATATCAAATGGTACCTACAGAAGGAAATGTGGGCAGCCTCTGAGCTTCTTGCTCCAAGCCTTGAAAAAGTATAAAGGCTGATGGCAATTGGCGAACTAATAAGGAGTGGTTCAAAAACAGCTCTGAAAATGTAGGTTTAACTCCTGGATGCATAAATTTATCTCTGGCATGGTTTCAACAGGGGCATGAGGTAGGATGTGATGAAATGGTGGTTTTGGTAGTGAAACTGATGAATGCCCATAGCACATGTCAGATCTGGAGGTATCTGCATCTTTGAAGGGACCATCTGCCAAGACCATACTCAAATCCATAGCAAGGCTGGCAGCAATCACATCAGCAGCACTCCGGGTGATGCATCTGGAGCAGTACTGGGCAGGGTTGCAAACCTTTTCAAGCCTTGGAGAAAAGGCAGAAAGCAAGGAACTGCCCAAGATGTCAGAGACCCTCCAGTACTGGGCATCCATGTTTAACAGCCTCTCCATCATAGCCAATCGAGAAACCCCCAATCATTGGGATCTCTTATCCATTCTGGAATGCTTTGATATTCTCACCACAGTAGAGAACTATTCTAATGCTCGGATGAGTGTGCCAAGCCTTTGACTGGAGTTTGTGTACAATTCTGGATGTATGCTGGGGTTTTCAGAGAGGATTGTGAGACATGGGGTTCATGCAGTAGAAGGGGATCAGATTGCATGGGCATGGTATATGAGGGACTCTGTTCATATCTATGCAGAGGTTCCCTCATGTGGATGGGCTAGGGTCAATGGGACACCTAGCTGTGAGTGATCAAAGTAGAAAGTGTAGTTAGACTTATTAGTACATACTCTAGAATACCAACGATGAATGATAAAGCATCCTGCACCAACCTGCTAACATTCAGGATTTGCCAACCAATGCCTGGAACTCAACACTGAGGTTACAGGACTCGAGGCTCAATATTCAGGACTCAGCATTTGGGACTCAGCACTCAGCACTTGATATTTGGCATTTGGCATTTGGCATTTGATATTTGGAGAGCAGGGGGAAGGGTACCACACTGGTACTATAGTGTCTGGCTGAATGTTCATGGCAATATTGTGCACTCATGATAAGATAATGTGATCATGTCTCAGTACTTGAAAGTTGATATTTGGTATATGGTACTCAGTAGAGTCTCAGCATTCAGTATTTGGCATTTGGCACTTGGTATTCAGTATTCAGTACTTGGTACTCAGGATTCGGTGTTTGGCAGGTACTTGGGGTTCAGTACTCAGTACTCAGTACTCAATATTCAGCACTTGGCACTCAGCAGAGTCTTGGTATTTGGTGTTTGGCACTTGATGTTCAGTACTCAATACTTGGTATTTGGCATTCAGTACTCAGTACTCAATATTTGGCACTTGGCACTCAGTACTCAGCAGAGTCTTGGTATTCAGTGTTCAGCAATTAATGTTCAGTACTTGATACTTGGTATTCGGCATTCAGTACTTGGCATTCAGTACTTGGCATTCAGTGCTCAGTACTCAATACTTGGCACTGGGCACTCAGCAGTCTCAGTATTCAGTGTTTGGCACTTGATGTTTGGTACTTAGTATTCAGTGTTTGGTACTCAGTACTCAGTACTCAATACTCAATATTTGGCACTTGGCACTCAGCAGAGGCTCAGTATTCAGTGTTCGGCACTTGATGTTTGGTACTTGATACTTGGTATTCAGCATTCAGTACTTGGCATTCAGTACTCAGTATTTGGCACTCAGTACTCAATATTCAGCACTTGGCACTCAGCAGAGTCTCAGTATTCGGTATTTGGCACTTGGCATTCGGCACTCAGCAGAGTCTCAGTATTCAGTGTTCAGCACTTGATGTTCAGTACTTGGCATTCGGTGTTTAGCATTCGATACTCAGCATTTGGTACTCAGCATTTGGTACTCAGTACTCAGTGCTTGATATTTGGCATTGGGAACTCAACACTCGGTACCCAGTACTCAGTATTCAGTACTTGGTACTTGGTGTTCAGCACTTGATATTCAGTATTTGGTACTCAGGACTCAATATTCACCATTTGGCACTCGGTATTCAGTGTTCAGCATTCAGTATTTGGTACTGAGTATTTGGTACTTAGTATTTGATACTTGGTATTTCATATTCAGGACTTGATATTCAGCATTCTGTATTCTGTATTCAATATTTGGTGCTCAATATTCAGCATTCAACATGTGGAGCTTGATATTCTGGATGTGGGACTATTTTGGGATGCCATATCATATTTTACATCATGCATGGAATTTGGATGTCACCATATGTAGCTAACAGAGTCATTTGGACTACTCTCCTCTGCCTCTCTTCAATTTCTCTAGCATCTCTGTGTACACCTTCACCTCTGCCATCTTCTCATGGATGCCCTGACTTTGCTCCTCATGCAATGCAACCAGGCATTCTCTAATCCACCTGAGTCCTATTAGGGATGGAACTAAAGTGTAATCCACCTGCTCAGGAAGAACCAAACCATCATCCTCAATCCCAGACTGAAACAGATGAGTCATCACTCAAGGATATGGTGTAACATGCTTACCTCCCAATGCTGGTAGTGAAACACACAGGCAGCCATTATCTGATTCCATTGCCATGGTTCATTTGGGATTGTGTTGTCTCTGATCCACCATGGAGCATGATAGTCAGACACAATCTGGGAGGGATGACCCGGAACTGCAGCATCATCAAACTGACAGAGGTGGGATGAAAAAATGTCATCTGGAAC